>WAAD01001394.1:252245-337246 GCA_013389945.1 Fregata magnificens
TGTCGCAGGTGTAAGTGTCACTGTCACTTTTCTCCAAGTTATTTATGGTCAGCTGCAGGACTTGTCCTTTCTGTGTGATCTCGTATTTCTTGCTAGCCCTGAGTTCAGCTATGCCTTTCCTCCAGACCACAGAGGATGCAGTTTTCTCACTCTGGCACATAAAAACTGCAGTTCCGTTTTCATCGACTTTCAGATCTGAAAGTTCCTTGACAAAATAATNCATAGAATGATAGAATCATTTAGGTTGGAAAAGACCTTTAAGATCATCAAGTCCAACCATTAACCTAACACTGCCAAGTCCACCGCTAAACGATGTCCCTAAGCACCACATCTACATGTCTTTTAAATACCCCCCAGGGATGGTGACTCAACCACTTCCCTGGGCAGCCTGTTCCAGTGCTTGACAACCCTTTCGGTGAAGACATTTTTCCTAATATCCGATCTAAACCTCCCCTGGCACAACCTGCGGCCGTTTCCTCTTATCCTATCAGATGGAACGGATCTAAGAAGATCACCAGGTCCACCTCCTGTCACAGAACATATCAGGTAAGATATTTCCAGGAAAGTTTAGTGCCATTGTACAGGTACTGGTGAGGTCTCATCTTGCAGACCACCTATAGTTTTGATCACCCATATTCAAAAAAGCCTAATTCAAATTGCCCATTTTGATTGGCTCATTACATAGCATGTAAGATTCTTCAGTACCTACAAGGTGTTTTTTTCAGAGGTTTTTTTTTAAAGCGTTTAATCCATGACATTTTTTGAAAACTAAAATTGGTCCTGTTTAGGGAGACAGAAGACAAGAACATCTCCCACAGGTTGTAGATATTTACCCCAACTTCTGTGCATGCCAGCCCCTATGCATGCTTCAACTGACCTTGCACTGTGATCCTGGCTTTTGTTTTAGAGACCTCTGTCTCACAAGTGTACTCCCCGCTGTCCTTGACTGTGGAGTCATGGATGATCAGAATGGCCCGTGTTCCTTCTTGGTGCAAGTCATATTTCTGGCTCTTTCGGATTGCTTTGCCATCCTTGTACCACCTGATGCTCACATCAGGTTTCGACAATTCACAGCTCAGGCTGATGTCCTGCCCCACTGCTGACATTTTATCCTCTAGCTGTTTTGTAACCTCAGTAGGTTTTTCTGAAGAGGGGGAAAAAAATAAAAAAAAGGGAACTTTGAATAAAAATCATGATCATGATCACTATATGGTTGGGGTTTTTGCAATTCAGATATCCAGTAAGTTTTCACATTCCCCAGTGAATGATTCATATTATGTTAGGGAAGGGAGGGAAAAAGCAGGCTTGCTCTTTAGTACATATTAATTGCAGTTATGGGCGCTCAGTGAATATTAATTATTGCTTACCGGAACTGAGGACTTGCCCTGATGGCATCCATTTCAGGGGATGCCATTTTGTCGTCACTGAACTTACTGTAGGCATGCAGTTATGGTGGGAACAATCTCACTAAATACAGACATCNTTTATCTTGTCCTAAATAAGTCTAACTGCGGATGATGAACTATGTCTGAAAGCTACCTATTTCTTCTCTCCACTGACTACCCAGGGAGCCTTGGGTGATTATTTCTGATGCACACAGCCTAGGTAGTAATTGTCTGTACAATTACATTGCCCAGTGTATTCTGCAATTCTCAGATATCTATAAAAAGTTTCACCCTTTCACTTCTTTTTAAGGAAAACTCTCAGTGCTTCAAGGCTCACAGAGAAGGCTGCTATTCACTTTGATCACAACAAGAGTTTGCCTTCATGGCTTACTGACACACCTTATGAAAAGACACCCAAGAAATCAAACCCCAGAACCTTCCTGATCTCATTACCTTTCACAACCAGAGAAGCCTTGGAGGTTAGACCACGGGCAGTGAAAATGACTTCCCCAGCGTCATCAGGAATCACACTTTTGATATAGAGTGTATATTTCCGACCCACGTTAGAGGCTTTAAATCGCCCACCACTTTCCACTTTGCTCCCGTTCAACATCCAGTTGAAGTCGTCAATGCTTTCATGGGACAAAATACACTCAAAAGTGCAATCTTCTCCTTCCTGGATTTCAGTGTTCTTCAGCCGTTTGGTGATGCCAATGTTCAGTTCTGGAGGACAAAAACTAGGTTAATACAAGGAGAAAAGGCTTTTATGATTGACATGAGTAGTAGTATTGACATTTTTAACTCATCAGACTGGTTTATCTACTGGACTGGCAGGACAGCACTGCATTCCTTACAGATATATTTGAAATGGGAAGGATTTCTCAGACATTATCCACTCAGAATCACCACAAAGCTATAGAAAAAAAGGGAACATATGAATTTCCTGGCTTTGCTCTGGAAGGACTGTGTGGAGAACAGCTCACTCAGTGGAGAAGAGTCAAGATTCAATGAGCTAGAGGGGAGAAAAGTTGTCAGGCAGGAAGCGTCTGGGATGTTGTGTGAGGTTTTTCTCTACCATGATATGAGAAATGGGATGTTTACATTTGCTAATTTTTTTACCATCCTACCCCTCCTGGTGTTCAAATCAGACAAATTAAAAATTTTTCTCTTTATCAACACGAGTTTGAAAGCCATGAACACTTCTCTTTCCCTCAAGCAGCCACAAGGATTAGAGGACAGGCTGAACTTCTGGGTTCTTCGATAGACCATGCTGTACTACTTTCGTGTCCGCACAACGAACTCTGAACTAATAGCTCAAAACTGTGAAACATGAACTGCTTGGGTTTTTATGTGGGTTGTTTTGTTTGGTTTGGGTTTGTTTTTTTTTTTTTTGAGAAATTATTTTCTCTTCTGGGAGGATTTCTGCACCTTAGGAATCTTCAGGAAGGAAACATTGTCACTACATTCTTGACACGTGATTTTCACTGAAACACCAGATACCCTTACATCAAAGAGTAACAGGGATTATTCAGACATCACTGTGTTATGTGAGGCTCATAGAGGAATAGATATGAGAGCAAGTGACTAAGCCCACCCTTATTTGCAGCATCCCTTGACTGGGCATCATCTACAATACTTACCCTGAACGCTGATCTTTGACTTGGCAACATCGGTACCAATATCACATGTGTATAAACCTGCATCTGTCTTTTCAAGGTCATGGATAAGGAGGCACAGGGTCTTCCCAGACTGTATCTGCTCATACTTGTTACCAGAAGCGAGCTTCACACCATCCTTTTTCCAAACAGGTTTGACCTTCTCTTTGGAGACTTCACATTCCAGTTTAATCACACCTCGTTCCTCACCAAAAACGTCGTCCAAGGACTTCATGAAGACAGCAGGCTTCTCTGAAGGTTAACAGGCAAAACAGAGAACAGTCAGGATATTTAAGGTGAGACATTTTCAATTGCTACCAAATATTTAAAGAGGCCTTAAGTAAACCCTTGGCAGAACCTAAAGCAGTCTCACACCTCATGACTGGAATGAGTTTTAGGGAAATCAGAATTTATTAATGGGAGGATGAATGGAAGGAGAGAGGCAGCTTGCATTGTTGTGGATGGGGAGTGATATTCAGTGCTGTAATGGTGGTCTCTCCTATGACTGCACACCTGTGAGATTGCAAGGACTCCTTTTTTCCCTGTGTTGGGGCATCTGTCAGGCACAGGATGTCCCATCACAGGGAATGGGGCTTGGAGCAGGCATGTAGGGCCTCAGAGAAGGCCAGAGGGCCAGCTTCACACTTCCATGGAACAGCTACTCAACAAGATAGACTAGGTTTAAGGAAGACCTTCTCTGCATCATGGAGGAGCAGAGAATGTTCTTTGGGAACGTCCTTTCTCATTGCAGCAGTCTACAAGTGGAAAGGGGTCAGGTGGTTAGAAGAAGAATGTGTGAAGAGAAGTAATTGGGATGTAGGTCTTCTAAAGCCAGAGAGCTGGCACTGCCTTTTCACGAAGTAGGATTCATGCAGCAGGAGAAGCAAGAAAAGGTACCCTGCACATTCTCCTCACTCTCCTGAACATTGTTGCTCTTGCCTCTTTGTTTTATTGATTCCCTCTATCTAATTCAAAATATATTTGACACAGAGGATATTTATACGGGGGAAATTTTTGACCAGATATAAAAGAAAGAAGCAAGAGGAAATCCTTCAGACTCTCTGAGTGGATAGAGTAAAAGAGTTCAATTATTCAGATACTCTGGGAAGAACAAATTAGTCATGACCAGGAGGCAAAATGCAAAGGAAATCAGAGAAATTATTCTTTAAGAGGGTGTGAAGGACAGACGACTCTGATTTTCAGAGAATGGCTCAGAACATTTCCCACTTGTGTTTCCAGATACAAGGAGGAGTTAATTTAGGATAACAAATCACTATGATCTACCCGAGCATGCATGTATGGGTGTGTTGCTAAAGAAAATGTGATTTTGAAATTTTGGTGAGAGTTTTACCTCATGTTTCTAACATACCCAAAATAATTCATGCAACTTACTGTGGCTTAGCTGATGCACAAGAACATGTTAAACCACAGGAACTCCAAGTTTGGGCACACATCGAAGACATCTGAGGGACAGCAGCAAACTGCCTTCTCTTTGCTGATTCAGTCCAACTCCAGAACTGATGTACTAAATGTGTGCCCTACTCTTGGAAGTACACTGAAGCTCACCTCCTTGCGGACAATAATCTTTAGAAATAACAGATTAGAGACTATATACTACTGAAGAGACCTACAAGTAAAGGAAATTGTTCTTGAGGCTACCCTGATAAGTAAAAGCATGATAAAGAACTATGGGAAGTTTTGGAAGGACATCAAATCAACCTTCCTTAGAAAAATCATCAGCTACAGTAGAAACTTACACTGGAAGAAAACCCCTGCATGCTTATTACTCAGACCCGGAGAGGTGAAGCTTATAAGCAGGATTGCTGCATGGGTACGGTAAATAGGAGCTCTTTTGCATCTCTTATTTACATTCAGGAGGAGTGTGATCACAACCCACCTATCACCTTCAGACGCACGGTCTCTGACACTTTGTCTGACTTCATTGTCACTGTACCAGCATCCTCAGGCTTGACCTGCTTCATCGTCAGCATGTAGCAATTGCCAACGTTCCTGATGTCATTGAAATTGTTTGTGTAAAGGAGGGTGCCATTGAGGAACCATTCCACATCCTCGTCATCGTGGGACAGCTCGCAGGAGAAGACAGCAGAACTCTCTTCTTCAATTTCCACGTCCTGCAGGTGTTTGAGTACTTCTACATTGCGGGCTGTAGGAAACCAAGGTGCACCATCACCATTATCACCATAAATCAGTACTGTTATCACAAATAGATTTCATAGTGTTTAGAGTTTATTAGATGATTTAGTCTGGTCTCCTGTACACCATGGGTCACTACATTTCATTTACTTTGTTCTGCCTTTGGTCCAACAAAAAAAAAAAATCCATTAAAAAGATTATATTGTCCAGAGCCCTCAATTCTCTTTTAACACATAAAACTGTTTTGCTTTTTTTTCTTTTTAATTTAAAAATAAGTAAGTCTTTCTAAATTGGTAATGACATTACAGTGATGCCTAAATACCCCACAGAGCTCCACTCCCTGTGTGCTCATCACTGCATACACACAAATAAACACACAAAACTTTATAACTAAATTATCCCTGACTCCCTGCCAGGGAAACACAGAGGATGAGATGAAGACAATGGGTTTGCTCACAAACAGCAAGTACAAAGAGATTAAGCAACTTGCTCAGATTTAGGGAGCAACAGGAATTTAATTTTCTTTCCCAGTCCTTGGCCAGAGGTTTCTCTTTGCAGCTTCTCCACCCATGAAATGCTGTTTCCCAAGGACTAGCTAACTCAGAAGAGGGTTTTGGGAGTATTAAATAATTTTGTTGTTTGGGTGAACCTCTTCAAGGCCAAAGTGTTACCAAGAGCTGCTTCCTGGACTTCTGGAAATGATTCCGTGGCTCACCTCCAAGTCTTGCTGAAAGTGACACAGTGATCGTCTTTTCTTACAGTTTCACCAGAGGTGAAGAACTGGCTAAAAACAGTGCCATGCCAGGATTAGGTAGAATATCATTATGAATAATAAATGTATAGCAGATATAAAAGCTGACACAGTGGTCAGGAAATAACAACCACAACCAAGATCACCAGAACCAGAGGCCTGTAGCACTTTAACATAAAGGACATTTTTAGCAAGAAGTACCAAAGAGTTCTAGTTCCTCGGACGAAATGGAAAATAATGTGCCTTGAGAAAGGTGCATGAATTTCTGCCTTACCCAGATGGTGCCCTTTCACATGCATGACCTACTTCATAGTAAGTTCTGGATTTCAGTATCATGGAATATCAGCACAGTGAATAATATAGTCAGTTCACTTAAGATATTGCATTTATGTAAAATTAGCAGGACAGAACTGTGGGAATCTACTTCTACTCAAGAAGAGAGTGAACTACTAAACCATAAAGATATCTCAGAATGGTTTGGGTTGGAAGGGACCTTTAAAGGTCATTCAGTCCAGCCCCCTGCAATGAGCAGGGACATCTTCGACCAGATCAGGTAGTTCAGAGCCCCGTCCAGCCTGACCTTGAATGTTTCCAGGGATGGGGCGTCCACAACCTCTCTAGGCAACCTGTTCCAGTGTTTCACCACCCTCATCGTAAAAGATTTCTTCCTTATATCTGTGCAACAGGCAAGCCTCCCTGCTGCAAACCACTCGTACCTTCAACAGTCAGCGTGGCTTCGGTCTCGGCATTTCCAGCCCTGCACTTGTACACGCCTGCATCTTCAGGCTTCACCTTCAAAATCTTGAGCTCTGCTGAATGTTGCTCCCGCTTGATTTTGTACTTCTCAGAGGGCTCGATGGGTGTGTGGCCCTTGAACCACTTCACAACCTTTGGAGAAGGCCTGAAGTCACAGGACAGGATGACTGAATGGCGCTCCAGAGCCGTCTTGTCCTCCATCTTCCTGGTGATCTGTATGTGGTAATCTGCAAAGCAGGGTTGGGAAAGAAGAAAGGATCAACCTGAAGAAAAGGAAAGTTTCTAATCTGTATTTCACACCAATTAATTTCATGTGTGTCTTTCACAACTGTTTTGTGAACTGCCCAGATGGTGCTACAAGTTTCTGTTAGAGCTGATGTGCTTTGAAGCTAAAACAGCATGATGTTCTATAGGGAATGCTGGTTTCTATAAGATAATACTGTATATTAACTACCAAATGCACGGTCCAGTTCTGGTTCAGTGCTTACTGAATTGCTCTCTAATTGAGGTTTTTATTCAAGTAGGAGCAAATTAAAGACAAAACAAGGAATTCAGGATATGATTGGAGATATTTACAATGGTGACAGCGGGAAATAAAAAGCCTTGAAGCTCTGTCCCAGATCAAGTCAATGACAAAGTGGATTAAATAAATGAGCTATCAAACTTGTCTAGTTCAGAAATCGGACAAAATAAACTCTCCTGGCAAATTTCATCTGTTTTGTCCTCTTTGGTAAAGTCAAGAGGAAAACTAAAACAAAAACCAAAAGCCCGTTTTAGATCAATAGATTTGAATACCAGGTTTGAATACCAGGCACACCAAACTCATTTAATCAGATCCCTTCCTAAGATATTGCTGTCTCGTTTCACGTATCCAACATCGCACCCAACGACTTGTAATTGGGAACTAAGCAGATCTTTCATACATTTCCAAGACCCCCGCCAGCGGAGCCTGCACATTAGACAGTGCGTATGAAAAATTATTTTCCAGGGACTGTGAGAGGAAGGATACCTCATGATCGAATTCAAGCCAGGACATAATCACATTACCTCTGACAAGCAGGTTTGCTGTGGACTTTGATTTGCCAATGGAGAACTGAATGGTGCCTGTCATATCAGCACTGGTTTTCAGTATTGTCAGCCGGTGGATGGTGCCTTCTTGCTGCATGATAATGTTTCTGCCAGCCTGTAAGACTTCTCCCCGTAGAGACCATTTGGGGGGTTTCACGGATGGAATGGATATCTCACATTCAAACTTGGCTTCTTCAGGCTCAGTCACGTCCTCATCACACAACTCCTTTACAATATTAATGGATTGCTCTGGACGAAGGATGGAATGAGAAAGCAGGGATTTAGGAGTCATGAAAGAACTCTTTCATTAGCATCCTGCACACTCATGCCATTTTGTCTGCGTTTAAATACTGCACTTATTGGCTCAAAGGCCTTAAAATATCCTTTTTTTTTTTTTTTTTTCTCTATAAAAATAAATATATATTGCTGGTCACAGGTCAGACAGTGAGACTGTGACACAGCCTCAAGAGAATCCAGATCTCCTGATTCCCAGTCCTATTTCTAAAGCCACCTTCCCATCCTGATATCAAACTCTTGGCACGATAAAATGGAAAAGAAGGTTCACTGAAATTCCAATGTTGATAATAGGAAAGACTTTTGTTAGCTACAGCAGCTTTTCTCTGAACGACAAACATTCTCCAGCATATCTGACAAAATTCTCTGGAACAGGAATTTAATCACTTTCCTTAGGAGAATATACCATATATTCATTTTACAGGATGTTCGTGCACTTGTAATCCTAAAAAGATTCAATATCAATGGACTTCAGAATAAATCAACACTGAATTAAAATACATTTTAAGTGGTATTTTGTTTTCAGAGTAAATGTCCAGGGCTTTTTGAATCAGCCAGTCCCCCTTCCAATGCATCCTAGAGGGGAAAAAATGGTTTACTACCTTCAACAAAGAAATTAGCGCTGCTTTTGTCATCAAAGGCATCACAAGTGTACGTGTCCTCATCTTTATAATCTGCATCGTTGATGATGAGTTTCCGATAGACACCATCGCTGACAATTTCGTATTTGTCACTAGGGTGAATTTCAATGTCCTTTTTATACCATTTAACTTTGGCATTGGCACGAGACACCTGGCACTCCAGGAATCCCCGATGTTTTTCAAGAGCAATCTTATCTCGCAAAGGCTTCACAATTTTTACAGGCAGCTCTAAAAGGAGTAGAAAAAGATGGAATAATCAGTACAGTTTCCATGAAAAGTGCCAATTAAAAACTTGTTAACAATATTTCTTTTATGTTCAGTTATTCGGATGATGACAGGAATCCCCACTACGCTAAACCCTCAACTAGCACGCAGCAAGTGAAGAGCTAATGAAAGGAAAACTTCTTATCCCTATTTTACCACTTGGATGGCTGAACTGCAGACATAACAGGTAATTTACTCAACACTACACAGCAGTGCTATGGCAAAAATGGATTGATCTCCAATTTCTTGAGCTCCTCATCAGTGTGTTAATTCAAATGTCTTCCTTCTCTCTGTCTCTATCACACCGTTTAAGTTAGACACAAAAAAATGCTGTATTCTTTTTAAACATAGACCAAAAAGAGACAATGCAGGAGAAAGTCAAGGTACAGCTTTTTGTCCCTCAAAGTTCAAACATGACTTTTAATGTCTTAAGGTACAAAACCAACCTCCTGAGAAAATAAACTGTGTTATTTAGCAAAAGTAAATTCCCAGGCTGATATTTCACATGCAGTAAGGTAGGCAGGAGTTTTTCTTTCCCTGAAAGCTTTAGGTGTTGTTTAACCTTCTTCACATTAAAAGTGAGGGAAGTTGGTTGGTTTGTAACATGAGAGAGTTTAAGCAGTATTGGCATGAAAAGTATAATTACCTTTTACAATAAGCTGGGCACGAGATTCTGCCTTTTCTGCTACAAATTTGATCTCTGCTGCATCTTCAACTTGGACACGCGTGTAAGTCAGCGAATAGGTCCTTCCTGAGAACAGACACACAGCCAGACATAGCTTCCCCTGAGCAAACAGCTTCACTCTCCAAGGCACGCTGCCAGGTTGAGCATCGCTCATCTGGTTTCAGTGCATCACCACCTGCTCTCACGGCAGCAAGGCCGACCATTCCCCTATGTCTATGTCCCTGTATCTAAGGATAACCTAACCTCAGCTCCTCCAAGGACTGATTGAATGTGGTCCCCGCCATCTGGAAAGTACTTGAAGCAGAAGGATCCCAGCCACTGTCAGATGATACAAATTCCTACCCACTGCTGGCAGCGTGGGATGGTGGGATGATACCAAATTTGCCTTACCAAAAGTTCCCACCATGTCACTGTCCCAGCCTAGCTGCAGCCCCAAGATAAAAGGGGAACTCTCTGCTAAACCTTCTTAACTTGATTCTGAAGGTCAGACCCTTCTGCCTAGTCTCCCATACCAGCACTTACTCCAACCCACCCCCATTCAAGAATGAGATCCCCCTTTTTCATCCTACCATCTTGACGCATTCTAATATTTTCGGCAGCCTTCATCTTGTTGTCATTTTTGTACCATTGGGTTTGGACCTCATCATGTGAAATCTCACAGGTGAAAGACGCGCTCTCATATTCATTCACTTCCACATCTTCCAGTGGTTTAACAATCTTGATATCTCGGGCTGTGAAATCATAGAGACCAATATTTATTTGGGGTTTCTCCATAAGTGACTGTAGTGTGTTTACCTACTGCATACTTGCACGGAAAAAACGGGGTTGTGTTTTATTCTAGACCAGCCTCCCATCCTGGGTGGTTTTGCTCTTCAACACAGCAAATACATTTTATGCTTGAACCTATGGGTAGAATCACCAGACACAGTGGAGCTCCCTGCAAGAGGATTTTATGGATGCTGGAACTTTATGCAGGGTTTAAAAGAAGTTAAACATATTAATGAAAGAAAATCTGCCAAGGAAAGCTAAACACAAGCCTACAATCTCTTGTGTTGCTATAAACCTGTCTCATTCACATGATTCTCTGCATGCTCTCCTTTTACTTCCCTGTTTGTGTGTCTGGACTGTATCAGCCACAGGGACCTCAGTCACATGTTTTACCTAGGAGATACCTTTGCTTCAGAGTCCCCTGAACTCAGTATAACCCTCTTTAACTCTGCAGCTTTGCACCGACTTATGTCAGAACTAGCCCATATTTCTGTGCTACTGCAGCCCTTTCCTTTTGAAGGGGAAGGCCTCGACACATCTTGGATCAGCCTCAGGACCAGAGCTCAGATGCAAACCAGCCAGCATTCAAATAGCAACCCATCCCAATCACAAAGTCAGGGAGAAAAGAGGGAGTTCAACAGAGCAATGGAACGGGACAGATGTTCATGAAGATATTGCTGAACCCAAGCGGCCACATGAGGACAGCATCTAGTAAGCAATAAGAAAGAGCTGATCTGTCTGTTCAGATGCCCCTCTGGAAAATAACATCTGCCAGGGCATAGCAGACCTGTCCGTTCAGTAATTGGCCTTCAGCACTACCTTATCTCTAGTGCTTCAGAGCCTGGTGACAAAACACATCTGGTGCTTGACCCGTTGCACAGTGCAACACACGGAGGGAAAAGCTGTCTTGAGCATAAAGGAGAGATGCAGTCAGAAATCCTGACACTTCCATTAGCATTTACAACATGAAAAGTAGGGCACATCTTGAGATCACACCCAAGGCTTGTCCAGTCCCTGTTCAGCCAAAGTCCTCCAGTGACAATGGCAGAAGCTAAACCAAACCATGTGCACACCAGCCACTGAATCCCTGCTTTGTGCCAGGCTGTCCGGTATTTGCTAACTTGCCCATCTAGAAACACCATTCACATTCCAAAGAACAAACCACTTATGGTAAATGGAAAACTGAGTTAGCACCTCTTCCAAAAATACTTCTCTAAGGATAGAGCAGGCACAGGTCAGTTCTGCCAGCACTTTCTCATTCGGAAGAGAAAGTTATCCAAAACGAGTAATTGCAAAATACATGAAGCATTTCTTTGCTGTGTAGTCAAAAATACTGCAGTAGATGTAATTTCCTACTTCAGTCAAACATACCATGAACCTTTAGGGTAGCCGATGTCTTGTCTTCAGCTGCTTCACATGTATAGGTTCCCTGGTCTTCATATTCACACTTGTGAATAATGAGGCTTCTCTTATTTCCCTGGGAAATAATCCCCACTTTTTTACTTTGTTGGAGCTCCTTCCCATCCTAGAAGGGAAAAGGCCAAACCAGATCACCATCAACTCTTCTACATCTGCACCAAGCAAAAAACTCAGACCTGTGCTTGATTCACCAGTCTCATTGGACTTAACGGAGCTGTGCTTACTGGAACATATGCTGAAACTTAAGCACAGTGCAAAGTTTTCCAGAAGTAGGAATGGCTGAAGAACATGCATATTTGGTTGACCTAAGGCACCTATTTGAAGGCTTAAGGCACTGTACAGGGTTGGCAATAAGCCCCTTCAGACATTATCTTGAAGAAATGTTGTTATCCCCATTTACGGGAAGTATCAGCTGAGCCTCAAGGAAGGTTCATGAAATGCCTGAGCTGATCTCCAAAATGATTGTCAGGTGAAAGGGAATTGAGGCTTCACCTTAAATCACAGTTCCCAATGAGGTTGTAACTCCTGGGTGAGAACTGCTAGGCGTGAAGTAAAGCACAAGAGTGCACTGCTATCAACAGCAGAGCTCCCATTCTGTGCAACAACAGCTCAGGAGTTCACTATAAACTCAAGAGAAGTTTAACTTTCAACGTGATACATGCACCCAGTAAATAAATAACAGGGAGAGCGATGAACTGGGCAAGTAAAAGAACATAAGGACAAGGGAGCAATACTAAAGGCTGTATAGCAAAGGTTCAGAGTCACTCCTCCTGCAAGTGAAATTAAAGGCTCTCATTCCCTTCCAGAGAAGTCAGAAATTAAAATACCACTATCTGTCAAATGCTGTACCTTGAACCATTTAACATCCACATTGGGCCTGGACAGCTCACACTCGAATGTGACCTTGTCCTTCTGAGTCACACTGACGTCTGCCAAAGGTTTGATGATTCTCACAGGCAATTCTGCAAAAAAGAGAAAGTCCAGTTAGTGGGGATTTAAGTCTCCAGGACCATCTGGCACAAGGAATAAAGAATAGGCAGAGCCTAGCTTCCATGCTTAATAAAACTTGTGACAACAAAATCCTATTGTTTTGAGCACGTTATCATGAGTTGTTCTGTGGACAATGATGTCACAATAATCCTGTTGACATTAGAAGGATATGTTACCGATGATGGTCCAGTGCTTAATATTCCTTGCAATTACAAAGAAAGCTTGTTGCTCTCTTAAAATCTCGCTTTCTGAGTCAGGAGAAGACAACCGTGTCCCACACCAACCAGGGCCTGAGACTTTCAGGTCGGCGTACCTGTCACAGTGAGCCTCCCTGATGAATGAATGCCATCTGCTTTGAAGGAGATGAGTCCTGCATCTTCAAGAGTCACTGAAGAAAGAGTCAATGAATGTTTCTTCCCCAGGACACCAATATTGATATTTGGTGAAGGCTTCAGCCGAACGCCATCCTTCTGCCAGGTCCCTTCCACATCCTCATGCGACACCTCCGCCTCGAAGGTGACGGTCCCTTTCTCAGAGACTTCGAGGTGCTGAAGACCTTTCACAAGCTTGATCTGCCTCACTGAAAAAACAACAAGGACAAGTTGGAGATCCCACACTGACAGCCATGAAATAGCCTGAGGACTTCCAAAATCGATTATTTCCCTATTCCTTATGCAGGTACGTGCCAATTAATTGGTATCTGCCAATTAAAAAGCCACCTTTGCAGGAAATAAAACCTGTTCATGACCATATTGCTACCATGGCTGCTATTCTTAAAATTGATGCTTTCAGCTGGGACAAACAAGTCAGGCAAACATTGCAGAAAAAGGGCAAGCTGGTCCTTTTTCTATCAAGGTCCACCACACTCGCTGTCTATGTCTATGCCAGAAATAAGCTTTGAAGTTGTACACACACAGAGGAGTAGAGGCATTCCTGTGCTGGGTGAGGTGGTCACCAATAACCATCAGGAAGAAACACTCTAGAAGAAGATAACACTGTTGTTATTTACACTGGGACCAGGCTCCCTGTGCTGTACAGCAAGAGAGATGTTGCTGAAAATACTTATTGTTCAAGCATGATTCAAGAGAAAGATGATCACTAGAGGTGAATAGAGCATAAAGGAATAAACAATATTGTGCAGCTCTTCAGCTAGGATAAAACAAGGGAGGGAGGGAAGTAGCAGGGAGAAGAAAAAGCTTGTAGTAGAACAAAAGAAAAAAAAAGTCTACAACACAGAGTAAAGTCTGCTGACACCTCACAGCTTGGGGGACAAAGCATCTGTGTTTTGGGTAGATATTACCCATTCCCACTACAAGATATCAGTGACATCAGTTCCCTATCACCCAGTAAAATGGATTTAGTGTTTAAATTTGTCTCATTCTTAAAAGAAATTAAGTTGCCAATTAAAAAAAACCCACCACCACCAACAAAACCCTCTACAAAGCCATGAATTACTCACAAAAACCTTCAACTCCCTATGGGTCCCCTGGGAATATTTCAAGCTTCTTAGTGCATGTTTAGCAGAGATAATCCATATTCAGACAGGATCTGAATGCAAACCTGTCCAGGAGTGGACTGAGGACTTTGTTTGGTGGTCATGGTCTGGACCCAGCTCCTGGGCTGAGGACACCGTGGCCTCTCTGAGGCTCAAACATCTCCTGATGGCATCTGCCCCTATGTCACATGGGGGACAACAGGGAACAAACTATTTCTCCAAAGGTCTCACATAGGGATGTGATTAGACTATGACTTTATTAACAAACTGGGTAGAAGCACAGTACTGCTCTCCCCAGGAGGGTGATGGTGGAATCCACGTAAAGCCTGCTCCTTATGCCTTTCCTGTCCCCTCTGTTGCTGTTACACCTCAGAGCAGGTTTACAGAGGAACATACGCATCCTTTGCAGGATCCTGTCTAATTCCTCTCTCAAGGAAACCACACTGATTCCTCTTTCACGGTCTTCTCCAAGGTCACAACCACTTAAACACAAATTTGCCCCAAGGGCATGTCTTGAACCAGACAAATGAGGGAAGTACAGACAATTCCAGGAGCTGGAAAGACCTAGAAAAATCATCTAGCCCTTCTCTCCCACTCTAGGACACGCTCAGCTCCTTACGTCATCCCAGACAGATATTTCACTAACCTTTTCTTAAACTCTTGATTGAGGCTCCAAAACCTCTCCAGACAACCTATTCAGTCATCCAACCACTAAAAAGCTTTTTTATTGTATAGCCTGGATCTTTCTCATTGCAATTGAAGTCCATTATTTCCTGTCATTATTTCCACATGGAGAACAGATTGTTCCCTTCCACTTCATAACAGCCTTTTATGTACCTGAATTCTGTTATCAAGTCCTTCCTTACCTATTATTTATGACCTACAAAGCACCAGTTGGTGGCAGGGGCTTTAAGGACTATCTAATTTTGTCTGTAAGTGCTTAAATCCTGTCTTCATCTATCCTATGACAATCATGACAAAAAGATGTAGGAAAAAGGACAGAAGTACAAGGCTACAGCTGAGATACCGTTAGCTTACTTGAAAGGGCAGCACCCTCAGATAGAGGATTTGCTTTTGCGGTGGTTTTAACCCTGACTGAATATAAAGAGACATTCTGAAAGAGGTGGTATGCAGAGAAGAATTAGGGCAATGGATGGCTGAAGAGGGAATGGTTTGCTGAAAGCCATACAAAGGGAAAAACAGTGTACCAGAGAGTGAGAAATGTCAGAGGAAGGAGAAAAATCAGCTAAGAAGCTTAATGGTCAACAGCATGACTGAAAGCTGGTGGGATGAAACAGAGGCAACAAGAATCAGCCAGCTGTTCTCTGTTTACTGCCCTTGCTTCCACCTCCTCTCAGTCATTTGGCTGGTGACAAAGCCCACGGTTGTGTCCCCATGTCCCCATAGCAAGTGAGGGTGGCAGTGGCCATTATGATAATGGAAGAGACCAGAATCCACATCCAAACCCTGTCCAGGGTATTTATAGAACAGGAGATCATTTAACTTACTTTCCACATTGATCTTGGCTTGGGTCTTGTCATCAGGACTCTCACAGCAGTAGAAGCCCCTGTCTGCAAAGGAGATGTCCTTAACCACCAAGGTATGCTTTGTTCCCTCAGCTTTGATCTCTATTTTTTCACTGGGCTTCAATACGATACTGTTCCTCATCCACTTCACCTCTGCAGGCTTGGTCAGCTCTACCTCCAAGGTCACTATGTCCCTCTCTTCAACTGTTCTGGGCTCCAGTTTCTTCTTGAATGAGATTGAGGCCTCTGCCAAGGGAGAAGAAATATTAGTAAGAATGTAGAGGATCCAGAAAACAAGGTTTCAGAGAGAATTAAAATGGTGGCTCATGTACCTCCAGTCCCAACGCGTTCTGGGCATCCATATTTAATGATGTGAAAGCAGAATTTCCCTACTGCTAACATAATCAGTCAGAGGGAAGGCCACATAAACAAGCATAGGTCATAGCACCAGTGACAGCCTGTCAAAGGGACATTACCACCTCCTACCTCGGACTCTGAGATTGGCTGTGCTTTCTACACCCTCAGCATTGGCGGAGATTTCAGCTGCATCTTCCAGCGTCAGATCAGTGATGGTGAGGCTGTGGTTGGTGTCCTTCTGTGAGATCACATACTTCTTGCTGGCTTGAATCTTGACACTATTCCTGAGCCAAGTGACCACAGCATCACTGGGAGAGACGGTGCACTTGAACACAGCCTCTTTTCCTTCCTCAGAGACCACGTTGTTGAGACTTGTAACAAATTTCACCACTCTGGGAGCTGATGGATAGGAATAAAACATTTAGGAGCATATCTTTGAGACATGGCATAAACACCTTCAAGGAGCCAAAAGCTTCGATGATGTTATCAGAAGCATCAATTTTTATTACTTACAGAAAGTGACCACAATAATGGGTCATTACGTTTCCCACGTCTGAGTAAGTTTTGTGTACAAAGATGTCAGAAGAGGGAGGCAAACAAAGGGAGAAAAAAATCCCATCTTAGATTTGGGATACTTAACTCCAGCCTCAAATGAAATATGAAGGTCAATTTGCCCACATATTAAGAGACCTGAGCTCAACAGGTCTCAAAATCTTTATGTTCTTCACAAATAGAGGTTCCCCTGATGCTGAGAGAGGAAGTGGAGTTTTGTATTTTGCTGTCAACAAAGGAGACAGCACAAACACATGAACAAACTCAGCTTTGCAGAGTTGTAACGGCTGAGGACGAAACCCAAGGATCCCTCCACATTGTCACCATGCAGTTCTAGAGGCATACCTTTGGGTGTGATGGTAATGCTGCTCTTGTCATCTCTGGACTCGCAGGAGTACTCTCCCTCATCCTCAGCCCGGATCCCTGTTATGGTCAGTGTTCGCTTGACTCCTTCCTCATGAATCTGGAAACGCTTGCCGGGCTTGATCTGAACTCCGTTCCTGCGCCACACCACCTTCCCTTTGGCATGGCTCACATCACATGTCAAAGAGACGCTGCCTCCAATCTCAGCATTAACAGCTTCAAGTTTTTTGGCAAACTTCACTGGGATTTCTGACATGCAGAAGGAAAAATGATAAGAAAGGAAAAGATAAGAAACCTGTTCTAAGAAACTTTAAAAGGAAAACAAAAACCAAAACCCAACAGATTTGGGAATCAAGATAGAAAGAAACAAACCAGAAAGGTGGAAATTTAGGGAGATTCCTTTGACATGGAATTTTAATATCATTATCATTCTGTAAAGCAAGAACAGTGCCTTTAAACAGGATTGGGTTTTTCCTTCCTTTCTTTCTAATTTCATACCTAGTGAAACCGTGTGGTGTTTTTACACGAGAGCCTGATTTGCCTAACTAAATGAAAAAATCCGTATGGATGCACAAGCTCCAGCCACCTTTGTCTCTTCAGTCACTGGAGACACAGCCAATGGAGTCAGAGAAATCCAGGGTCTGATTTCTTTCATCCTGAAGGATACATTTCAACAGGTTGGATGTATCATGACCTATTAGCAACCACTCCTTTGGAATGACTCCAAAGGGAGCTGAGGGGGTGCATCTCAGCTGCAGACGTCTCCAGCGTGAGTGTCTGAAGAGAAAGGAGCAGGCCTTTGCTCTGGGACATCATCCCTTTCATCTCCATCTGTGGACCAGCTGTACTTCATCCTTCTTGTCAATTTATAGCCTTGACTAAGGAACAGCATGCCAGGTGCACCAGCCCAGGAACAGAGGAGGATACAATTCAGGTCCTGTTTCCCCATGTGACTAACTCACAAATCTCCTCACGCAACATCCCACTATATCCTCATCAGCTTTGTCATGCTGGTGAGCAGAATAGGGAAGAGCTAAAGCTCTGCCATGCCCCAGCTACTAGGGTTAGGAGGAGACAGAAACAGCATGATGACAATGGGGAGCAGACACCAGAAAAGCACCCATCGTAGGCCTCGTTGTTCCTCTGAGTGGCCAGCAAAGAACAAAAAATTGGGTATTTGGAAGCAGGAGAACTTTGCTGGCCCATGCTGGGGCAGCCACAGCAGCTGCAACAGCAATTCAATCCTTGAGGTTGGAACAGTTCTAGAGAGAGTTTGGACTTCACCTCCATCCTACCATGAGGGAAAGGTAGCTGTTGGGTTGGGACACGACCTGTGTGCTGCTCTCTGCTCACCTTTCACCTGTACTTTGAATTCCTGCTTGTCGCTTTTTGTCTGGCAAGTGTACACGGCAGTGTCTGTGCTCTCAGCCAGGTTCACCGTCAGGGTCCTGGATGCCCCCTCACTCTTGATCTCATGTTTCTTGCTCGCTTTGATTTCTGTTCCATCCTTGAACCACTTTACTGCAGCAGTTTCAGGCTTTACTGAAGTAGTCAGTGTGATGCTTTCATGTTCTTGAACAATGAGAGGCTCTTTCTGGACAACTTTCTTTTCAAATTTAGCCTCTGGTTCTAGGAAAGACATTAAAATAGGAAAACTAATAACTTAAATCTCAAATCCTTAACACAGAAATTTTCTATTACCCTCTCTTCATGACTCACAACACCAGCTCTTCCATAATCTCTAACAACCCAGGGAATACGGCTGAATATTTGTGGCTGGTGTAACCTTCTGCTGAGCAAGAAGAAAGAAAACAATCTGTCAGGCAACCCAGAGCTTCTGCTTAGAAGAGAAGCAAAGGAAAAGAAATGCAAATATATGTTTTATCTGCTGCCCACAAAAAGCTTGTTTCTTAGAAGTAAAATGACCCATATAATTATTTCCTCTCCCATTTTTGGGATTCTAGATCTAATTAAGAAGAATTATTAATATGCTAAACCTGAATTTATGGCCTATTTTCTTTTCTGCTTGCTCTGTTCCCTTTCTCTTGGCTTCTTCTCCATCTTGTACAACGCTTTGCCACAAAACTGGGCAGTTTTGGGGCACACACAGCAGCAGACCAGCTTTTATTAGTCACATTTCTCCATAGCTCTATTTCTGCTCTTCAAAACTTCCCACTTCTACTTTCAGCTCCCCACCACTTAAAAAGGTTGGGTGACAGGGTGTGCAAAGGAGACACTAAGCAAAAAACTATACAAACTATACAGCATTTCCATAGCCAGAAAAAGATCTCCAGCCAAATTTCCCACCTCCATACTGCTAGATTAAAAAGGTCAAATTAATGCGTGATGTGGTTCACTGATGTTGCCCCAGGGAAAATGGTGGCTGTACCGTGGCCACTAGGTATGGAATATCCAGTTTTCCTCTAAGCCACACAGAGAGCTGATTAGGTGAGTCCTCACCAGTTGGTTCCAGCTTGAAGGTCAGCTTCTGGCCTGCAGCCTCACAGATGTATTCGCCAGCATCTTTCTTCTCCAGCTGCTCTATAACCAGGCGCCGGGTTTCGCCCACAGTTTCTATTTTGAATTTTCTAGAGGAAACAAGCAGTCTTCCATCCTTGTACCATTTCACTTCGGTTGTATCCTGTGCTACCTCACAGCTGAGGGTGGCACTTTCTGTCAGGACAGCGTTCACCTCCTTCTGGACTTTTTCCTGGTTTATAAATGCAGGTTTTGGCTCTGAGTTCAGAAAAGGAAGAAAATATTGATTGAGGTATTAAAATGAGATCAATCTTACAGATTTCTGTGCACAGGTTTGGAAAATATTTAGGTTGTCACTTGCCAAAACCAACTGCCTTCACTGGGCAATACCTACCCTTCCGTGTGACCAAATCACATTGTGGAAAATAGGGAAGTAAGAACCTAGGAATGGAACGGACCAAGAGGGTCCTTGACATCAATGCTATGGTTGAAAGCCACGATGCAAAAAATATTTAATTCAAACCTTCCCAAAGAACATCTGTCCTGCATATCACCAAAAGCTCCTAAATTCCTTTTACTTAAGACCTTGGACACAAATATAGCACTATGGGCTTCTGGAACAGACTCTTCGTGGTCTCTTCCACTGTCACAAAGGTGACTGTCAAAGGGACAAAGGAAATATGATCTCCCTACAGTGCTCAGGTAGGTCAGGATCATGGCTGGCAAGGTACCCAAGACTGTTGCAACGTCAAGACTCCCTTTAGCATCACATGCTTAAAGCAGTTTGGGCACCTCGTGAATCCTGTTCCAAAAGACCGATTGCTGGGAATCTTTCACGACAAAGGGACATTTAGCACCTGGCAGAAGTAGAAAGGTGTCTCAGAAGGCTGAGATCTCAAACACACAACAGACCAAATTCAGAAAAAGTACTGAGTTTTCAGCCCATTTCGAGGTGTGTTGCTGCTGAAATTGCAAATCACAAAACATATTCCAGCCTCTCAGTTTTCAGAAAAGGGACTGGAAGTCTAACAAGAAAAGGATTTTTGAATGGCTCTTTCCTTTCAAGAGGTTCAAGGCAGAAGAACCACCCTTTGGGATCCCAGGAATGGGAGACATCTGAATAATATGTTGATTATTATTTCTATTATATTTATATCTGCAACTATTATTATATAGACACACTAAGAATGAGATAGGTCTTTGTGCCCTGCTAAAGCCAAATATTCCCATTTCTACAAATCCAGGCATTCAGGTACAGAAAATCAGGTGAAACGTACAGGCTGCAACAAAGCCTAGACAATTGCAACTGAGTCATAGTGTAATAGTTATTACAGTTATTACTTTATTATCCTTTCCTGTACTTCAGACAACGTATTTCTTACCCGTGACATCGATCTTGAAAGTCAGTTTCTGGCCAGCAGCCTCGCAGGTGTACTCCCCAGCATCCTTCTTCTCCACCTGACCCACCACCAGGCGACGCGATTTGCCCTCCGACTCCACCTTGAACTTCTTGCTCGAGGTGATCAGTTTCCCCTCCTTGTACCATTTCACATCGGTCTTCTCCTGGGCCACCTCGCAGCTCAGCGTGGCGTTTTCTGATAGTGCAGCTCTGACCTCTTTCTGCACCTTCTCCTTGTTGGTAAACACAACTTCTGGCTCTGAAGAGAGAGAGAGAAACTCAAAGTGTCTCCCAGATATGATGTTACCCAGTCCCCTTATCGTGGCTTACAGGTAACACTGGAAACGAAGACTCTGACTTGACAACAGACACCTAAAACTATTGGAAGAACATTCAAAATATTTTGTGGTGAGGTTTTGGGGGGAGGGGGGTGTTTCTTTTTTTGTTTAAAGTTTTTTGTTGCTTTGTCACAAATCACACATAGATTAGTATATTGACAGCAGTAAGCTAGAAGATCATCTGGATGGTTCATAAGAGCATTGTAAGGCAGGGTTCAGTCAAGGCAGTATACATTTTGGTTGAAACTGAGTGCAAAGTAACAAATTTTTAGAGGCAGGAGCTGTCCCATAACTGTGTCACAGCCCCATATTTTTTATTTCTTTGGTTGTCTGTAGTTGCCTCTGCTGCCTCTTAGGCCATTTTGTTAAGTCAGAAGGGTGTTAGACCAGGACTGGCATGTTCAGGGCCGTATTATTACTTCTGATGTGACCTTGAGAAAGGTTCAGCTCATCTTACATCCACCTGGTGAAATCCCCTTGTTCTCCAGAAGATACATCAGTCATACCACTTGCAAGAGGATCAGGAGGTAGGGAGGGACTTGGAAAGCTGAATCCAGACTACCACTCTACAGCCCCAGCAGGGCGATGCATCTGGAATGAGTCTCCATGACACCTGCCTTCCCTAGGTGCCATTTACCTGACAACTTAGAGACCTTAACATATATCAAGCCTTACTGCCATATGCTCCCATTAGGCTGAAACGAGCCCTTCCAAGAGAAAGAAAGAGTGCAGACATTGGCCAGACACGCTGCTGCTCTCCACCATGACCCTGCTCTGAAATGCACTGAGAATCAGCTGCGTTGCAGAGCTGTTCTGGTTGCGCCAACATGTGGGGATGGAGAGGTGCAATCAGTACTTTCCTTTTCAGAGCCCTGTTCCCACAGCAATGGGTAGCTCCCAAAGTTTTTAAAGGCTGGAGCTCGCTATTTTAAGGGTTTTATAAAGTTTTACATAGAAGGTACAAAGAGAACTGTATTTGTAACTCTTTATCCCATTTCCACATCAGAGCTAGGCCACCCCAATGATGTTCTCCAAAAATTTCAATCGTAACAGCAAAAAATCTTATGAAATAACATTAATTCTTGTATATATTCTAGAAATACGAAGCATGGGCCAAGGAATCTTCTCTCACCTGTGACGTCAAGCTTGAAGGTGAGTTTCTGGCCAGCAGCCTCGCAGGTGTACTCCCCAGCATCCTTCTTCTCCACCTGACCCACCACCAGGCGACGCGATTTGCCCTCCGACTCCACCTTGAACTTCTTGCTCGAGGTGATCAGTTTCCCCTCCTTGTACCATTTCACATCGGTCTTCTCCTGGGCCACCTCGCAGCTCAGCGTGGCGTTTTCTGATAGTGCAGCTTTCACCTCCTTCTGCACCTTCTCCTTGTTGGTAAACACAACTTCTGGCTCTGAAGAGAGAGAGAGAGGCAGAGAAACTCAAAGTGTCTCCCAGATAGGACGTTGCCCAATCCCCTTATCGTGGCTTACAGGTAACACTGGAAACGAAGACTCTGACTTGACAACAGACATCTAAAGCTATTGGAAGAACATTCAAACTGGTTTGTGGTGAGTGTTTTTGTGTGTTGTTTTGGGTTTTGAGTGCAGACATTGGCCAGACACCCTGCTGCTCTCCACCATGACCCTGCTCTGAAATGCACTGAGAATCAGCTGCGTTGCGGAGCTGTTCTAGTGGCACCAACATGTGGGGATGGAGAGGTGCAATCAGTACTTTCCTTTTCAGAGCCCTGTTCCCACAGCAATGGGTAGCTCCCAAAGTTTTTGAGGGATGCAGCTCCCTGTCTTAAAGATTTTATGATGTTTTACATAGAAGATACATAATAATACTAATATTTCTAAATAGTCTAGAAATAGGAAGGCTGGGTGAAAGAATCTTCTCTCACCTGTGACGTCAAGCTTGAAGGTGAGTTTCTGGCCAGCAGCCTCGCAGGTGTACTCCCCAGCATCCTTCTTCTCCACCTGACCCACTACCAGGCGACGCGATTTGCCCTCCGACTCCACCTTGAACTTCTTGCTCGAGGTGATCAGTTTCCCCTCCTTGTACCATTTCACATCGGTCTTCTCCTGGGCCACCTCGCAGCTCAGCGTGGCGTTTTCTGATAGTGCAGCTTTCACCTCCTTCTGCACCTTCTCCTTGTTGATGAAAGCATCTTCTGCTTCTGGAATTAAGGGTACAGGCACAGATTTAGAAAACTAATATTTCACACACACACCTCTTCCCAAATGCACACATCAGTCTTTGGATTGTGGTGCTGAAAAGGATTTCCCATTCACATTCCCCACCAACATCGTCAACTGAATTGTTAACATTTGCATTACATCAAGTGCCGCTGAAGGACTCCTTTACTGGTAGTCCAAGACAGCTTAGACGGCCCCAAAGTTGCTTTTGTTTTCACCACCATCATTCTCCAAAATGTGCATAAGAGAACTTCACATATTCCAATGTCCAGCAGCACACCAGTGGATGTAGTCTCTAAGATGTCTGTTTGCTGTAAGAGGACAAGCATTAAATTGTCCAACCAACACACGAAGCTGCAATTTGCTTTGCCAGCAAAAGCAAAGCTAGTCTTGGGAAACAAACTTTGTGAACCTATTCTGTGTCTATATCTTTTCTTCCCAAATGTTCTAAAGATGTGTCATCCCAGAACTATATTTCTCTAACAAAGGAAAATTAGCCAGCTCCCATGGTATTTGCTTTGCACTGCACCATGTCAGAATCAAAAATAATCTAATATATGAACTCCTCGATTTGCTTTAAATTCATCAAGATCCAACTGACGAATGCCAGCGTTAAATCCTGTTCTTGCTAACGTCATGGTGAAAAGAGCAGCTTTCCTCAGCTCCTCCTTCTGAGACCAGTTCTAGTGTTTCCTTTTAGTTGGCAGAGGCTGTAATAAAAAGGTTTCCTCCATAATAAAGAGGCACTTTATTTAAGGAAGGAGCATTCACAAGACAACGCTTGTGCTCAGCAGATTTTCTGTGTCCTTTAATTTCTCCTGCAATTATTGAATTCTCATTTTGCTATCAGCGCATCTCCACCAGATTCCCAGGGAAATCCCCCAGTGATCTGCAGCCTGCACTGGGCTTGGGCTACAGAAATCCACTGTATTCATAGCTTCCAAAAAAGGGAGACAGATCTAATAGTTTGAACACAACTGCATGAGTAAACCAGCAGAATTTAAATACTGGCTCCATCGCTGCCTGCTGAGATGGAATTTACCAAGAACGTAACTTTTTGCTCCTTCAGTTTTTTCAGGATGGAAAACAGAGATGCAGCAAATTCACTCACCCATGACATCAATCTTGAAGGTGAGTTTCTGGCCAGCAGCCTCGCAGGTGTACTCCCCAGCATCCTTCTTCTCCACCTGACCCACCACCAGGCGACGCGATTTGCCCTCCGACTCCACCTTGAACTTCTTGCTCGAGGTGATCAGTTTCCCCTCCTTGTACCATTTCACATCGGTCTTCTCCTGGGCCACCTCGCAGCTCAGCGTGGCGTTCTCCTTCAGCACTGCCTTCACCTCCTTTTGCACTTTGTCTTTGTGTTCAAACACATCATCTGCAAGATGGGAAAGAAGCACAAATCTAGAAAAAAAGCCGAGGAAAATTAAAGCTTTGCCTCCAAGATCACATGGCACTGGGTTTTCAATGGGAGATCACCTGGTAGATAACAGTATAAATAAAACAGCTGTAAGATTTAAAAAGCTAACAGAGTCATAATTAAGCAAATGCTTGAGGAAGCACTGGCAGGAACAGCTTGCGTCCAGGCAGCACAATTTCTGGCTGCTGCTCATCTGGGCAGCAAGAAGAACCACCATGCCTGATCTTTAGGCTCACACCAGCTTTCCTGCACACACTCTTGTAGAGTCACTCTGCAGGCTAAGCAGGATGTGCTGTCTTGGGGAAGCAGGGCATGTTCTGTTCACTCGCAGAAAAGACTGGGCCGCATATTCACAGTAAGCAGGACATACTCCAAGCAGGGTCCTTCAGTTGCCAATGCTGTCCCCATATTTGGGTCCAAGTAATTTTCAGGAAAAAAACAGTAAAGGTTATGAAATAGATGCATAACAACTGGAGTACCTTCAGAAAGATTTGTATGGAACTGTGTCCTTATGGAACAGCATCACTTCGCAAATATATTCTATAGAACATGTGCTACTAATAGTACAAAATCACAGCCATAAAATAATTTAGATTAGGAGTGGTCTCTGGAGGTCATCCAGTCTGACTTCCCTATTCACAGCAGATAAAATTACATTGAGTTACTCAGGGCCATGTCCCATTGAGTTCTGACTATCTTCAGCGATGGAGATCCCACAACCTCAAGACTCCTGTTCCAGAGCTTGACCACCCTCATGGTGCAAGTTTTTCCTAATATCTTTTCAGAACCTTCCATGTTCCAACTTGTATACTTTGTCTCCCCTCCTATCACCATCATCTTTGAGAAGAATGTGGACCTGTGGACTCTATATCCTCCCATTAGACAGTTGCAGGCTGCAGTAAAAGCTCCCTTTGCCTACTCTTCTCTAGGCTGAACAAATCCAATTCTCCCAGTCTCTCCTCGTACGACATGTGCTCTAGCCCCCTAATCATCTTGGTTGCCCCCACTGGAGCTGTGCCAGTAGCATCTTGGATTTCCAGATGGAATAGCTGTCAGATTCTCCAATCAAGCAGACATTGAATTAAGAACAGTAATTTGATTTTAGGCTTGGGTTTGGTAAATTCCAAGGACATCATTTTAGAAGCTGACCACGGGAAATAACCTTGGATGTAGGGATCATAAGATGATCTAGTCTACAGTACTACAGTAAACAGAGGAATTAACAAGAATATCTCTGTAACACACTTATTTGGAACTAGCAAACTTGTATGAATTATGAGAACTGATTCATGAAAAGTAGATGAACAACTTGTTCAAGACTCAGTGTGGGACCCTGTATCTTCACACTGAAGTGTTCAGAATCTATACCTTACCCAGCAGAAGAACAGGAAAGACAGGATCAGCAAGGCGAGCAAAAAAATATATAACTACCCTTTAAAGTCCCTTAAAAGTCAGAGAACAAATAAAGAATGGAAGAAAGGACAACTCTGCTGGAAATCTGTGTCCCTGGGGTCAGGAGCTGTAGTAATAAAGCAAGATTTGCTAAAAGTCAGGCCGGATCCAAGCTCATGAAGGAGGTTAACACACCTAGCAAAGGATCCTCTAGCACCAGAAATATATGCAGACAAGGGAAGAAGTGGGGCCGTGGTGAGAGTGTGGGTTTCAGGTTTCAGAGCTCTTCGTATCATACTTCTTCAGAAAACAAGCCAATGCTCCTAGAAAGTGTTCTCTTACAGGCTAATTTGTTCATTTTGGCTCTCACCCTCACTCTAGGTAGATGTTTTGCCCTTCAATACAAAGCAATGGAGGTTACACAAGGAGGCTAACCAAGAGAGGGACTCCTAAGCTCACACGTTATGTTCCATCCTAGGCAACTCTCTTCAGTGAGAGCTTTCAGTGGTCTGAATTTCCCTCTGGGGAATGGTACTTCTTACACAAAGTCTGGTTGGTACTCCTGTTCAGTTGTATCTTTAATCAACAGCAAGGTGAAAAAAAAAGGTGGTCTAGGGTTAAAGCACCGAGGGTCAGAAGATACATTTTCCAGTTCTGGTTCTACAGCGTACTTCCTTGGCAGTCTTGAACGAGAACCCAAATGGGTCCCACCATTTCTGCCTTTAAAGTGACCAGTAAATCTCTCAGTGGCAAGAGGGAGCCTATTCTTCTCTGCTCTCCTTTCTTGTATTTACCCATTTGCAAAATCTGAGTAATGGCCTCCCTTTGGCAGCAATGGGCTTGAGCAACACTCATCTGTACCTTGCAGACAAATGCCTGTCCCCCTTTCCATGGTACCCAAGTACCTCAAAGCCTGTGATATGAAAAACACTTCCATGAGGTAGGACACTCTTCTTATCCTTATTTATGGAGAGGATACGAGATGCAGAGAAGATTGGTGAGAGTGAGGTTCCCCCCCACATCAACCTGCAGAGGACGGTGCCATTTCCCAAAAAAGTGACTCTCCAGCGTCCAAGCCATGGGATTTTCTCTCATGAATATAACTGTTTCTCAGAAGCCCTAAAAGCAGGCAAATCTTTGGGTTTTCATCCAAAGGTCTCATGAAACCCTCCATTATTGCTGTCAACAGCTTTCTTCACTCAGAGACAGACCCTTGGGCTAAGTTGCAAGTACAAACAACTGCTGAGAGCACTTCCGTGCCTTGTTGTGTCCAGCAGAGGATAAAGATCTCCTGGTCCCAGATGAGAAGATCCTTCCACAGGAAGCTAAGAAGAGCTCTTCCTTCAAACAGTGTGATAAGACCCTTTGTTAATTTCTGCCCTTCACAGTTTCATTTATAATCTGCTACAATTTTTCCAACAGCTTCTGCTATCAAAGACATTCATTGTTTGAAATAAAATAACCATCTCAGTCTTATCCTGTACCATTCCTACAACCTGCATAGAGCTATAGAAAAAAGTCACGTAACTGAGCCATGGAATAAGTATTACCATAGTTTTTCTGGCACAAAGGAGAGTTGCCAAACACAAAGGAGAATGAGGCAGATTTGTCTCCAATTTCCTTGTAGGGTCACCCCCCAGCAATGTATACCACAGAATGTAGCCACGGCATAGCAAGCAGAATGAAACCCAATAAGTTTATGTGCTGGTTTTGGCTGAGATAAAGTTAATTTTCTTCAGAGTAGCTAGTATGGGGCTACGTTTGGGATTTGTGCTGGAAACAGTGTTGATAATGCAGGGATGGTTTAGTTATTGCTGAGCAGTGCTTACACAGAGTCAAGGCCTTTTCTGCTCCTCATACTGCCCTGCCAGTGAGTAGGCTAGGGGTGCACAAAAAGACAGGACGAGACACAGCCAGGACAGCTGACCCCAACTGACCCAAGGGATGTTCCATACCATACGACGTCATGCTCAGCAATAAAACTAGGGGGAAGGTTGGCCAGGGGGCCGCTGCTTGGGGACTGGCTGGGCATCAATCAGTTGGTGGTAAGCAATTGTTTTCATTTGCATCACTTGTCTTTCTTGGGTTTTATTTCTCTCTCTTTGCTAGTTTCCTTTTCATTACAATTTTTTTTTAAATTATTTTATTTCAATTATCATACTGTTCTTATCTCAACCTGTGAGTTTTCTCATTTTTACCCTTCCAATTCTCTTCCCCCATCCTGCTGGGTTGGGGGGTGAGCAAGCGGCTGTGTGGTGCTTAGTTGCCAGGTGGGGTTAAACCACAACAGCTTGTACCTCGGCAGGACCCACAACTGGCAGTCACTTGAATCTCAATGCTGTAATATCATGGTTTTACTCAGGCCACACTGGGAGCAGGTCGGCCACAAACCACCTCCAACGTGGAAGGTACATAACCACATTCATAGCTGGATCCAAAATAAAAAGCTCAGAGGTGTGACTGGTGTACCAGGCTGCATAGATGCATGCACTTCTAAACAGACATGGTTAGACTGTAGCATTGGGTGAATCCATTGAAAGAAAGGAGGGGCAAATCTTTGCACCAAATCCAATTGCATTGTCCCATATCACTTCCTGAGATATGCTTTTAATTGCGCACAGGTTTTCTTCTGGTCCACAATCAGAAAAGAAACATCTACCTCAAATTTAGGTATTCTTCCCTGATAACCCTTTCAAGCAAGACAGAAGCAAGGAAGATACAAAAGGAAGTACTGAGTAATATTTTCCACAAAAATAACTAGCGGCAAGGACAGAAATGTACGCATTGATGATTCACCAGCATACACAAACTACTGGATACTGATCTGAACTCACACTCGAAATCGTATGTGCTCTTTAATTCCTCATGAAGTCATATCAGCAAACTCTCTCAGCAAAGCCATGTCTTGTAGAGATGTGGTAGAAAAACTCTGTCCCAGCAGAGATGGAAACTACAGCTTCTTAGATTAGAACTACAGACTCCTAAAGACTGGAAGGATTGTTGTATGCTTGTCTTGTTCTTATATCCTTTTTCTTAATAACCAGTGCCGGTCAAAATCAGGGAAAGAATAAGTGGACTTTTCTCTTTCCCAAAGCATCCAAACACATGCCCTTAATACTGACCTTTAAGAATAACCACTTATGTTCTGTTCCAGAGCCATATAGACCAAGGCTGGAAGTAAATCTATGTTACTAGGAAACTTTATAGCTACAGCAAAAAATATGTAATCAGATAATCCCTCACCTGTGATGTCAAGCTTGAAGGTGAGTTTCTGGCCAGCAGCCTCGCAGGTGTACTCCCCAGCATCCTTCTTCTCCACCTGACCCACCACCAGGCGACGCGATTTGCCCTCCGACTCCACCTTGAACTTCTTGCTCGAGGTGATCAGTTTCCCCTCCTTGTACCATTTCACATCGGTCTTCTCCTGGGCCACCTCGCAGCTCAGCGTGGCGTTTTCTGATAGTGCAGCTTTCACCTCCTTCTGCACCTTCTCCTTGTTTGTAAACACAACTTCTGGCTCTGAAGAGAGAGAGAGAGAGAGAGAGAAACTCAAAGTGTCTCCCAGATAGGACGTTGCCCAATCCCCTTATCGTGGCTTACAGGTAACACTGGAAACGAAGACTCTGACTTGACAACAGACATCTAAAGCTATTGGAAGAACATTCAAACTGGTTTGTGGTGAGTGTTTTTGTGTGTTGTTTTGGGTTTTGAGTGCAGACATTGGCCAGACACCCTGCTGCTCTCCACCATGACCCTGCTCTGAAATGCACTGAGAATCAGCTGCGTTGCGGAGCTGTTCTAGTGGCACCAACATGTGGGGATGGAGAGGTGCAATCAGTACTTTCCTTTTCAGAGCCCTGTTCCCACAGCAATGGGTAGCTCCCAAAGTTTTTGAAGGATGCAGCTCCCTGTCTTAAAGATTTTATGATGTTTTACATAGAAGATACATAATAATACTAATATTTCTAAATAGTCTAGAAATAGGAAGGCTGGGTGAAAGAATCTTCTCTCACCTGTGACGTCAAGCTTGAAGGTGAGTTTCTGGCCAGCAGCCTCGCAGGTGTACTCCCCAGCATCCTTCTTCTCCACCTGACCCACCACCAGGCGACGCGATTTGCCCTCCGACTCCACCTTGAACTTCTTGCTCGAGGTGATCAGTTTCCCCTCCTTGTACCATTTCACATCGGTCTTCTCCTGGGCCACCTCGCAGCTCAGCGTGGCGTTTTCTGATAGCGCAGCTTTCACCTCTTTCTGCACCTTGTCTTTGTTGACAAATGCATCTTCTGCCTCTGAAATAGGGAAATGTTAGGGAAAAAATACGTAAGATAAATATGCCTTTCAACAAGAAGATATTATATGTATTTTGTGTAGATGCTGTACAGGATCATTTCTTGTAAGTAACATTGCTTTGTAGTTCTTTTTATCACATAGAACGATGCATCCTCAAAACATAGTCTATATAATTACCATACTTCTCTGACTAGTCTTCACAAACAGCTCGACCGGCTCATTTTCAAATTTCTTATAATGCAGACAAAGATAAATTTCCCCCTTTGTGTCTTTATGATATTTCTACACCCCGCATTTGGAACTAGCCAAATATAGCACAATTATGAGTTGCCACCTTCATTATCACATTCAGTATTCCACATACAGGAATTTTCCAGCATGTCAGTATTTTAGATTAAGACTGGGTGTTGTTCAGAAAATATCTTGTAACTCAATCCCAAAGAAATGACAAAGATACAGTTCTTGATATGGAAAAACAGTTCGCCTACATTATACGTACAGCTGGCCTATAAAATTTGAAGTATACTTCTCTTTCCTCAGAAATCTCTAATTTCTAAAAAAAATGGCCATAGGGAATCTTCTCTTAATACTTAACACAAGCAACAAGAATGAAATGTTTAAAATCACATTCTTCCACAGTACCACTTAGAACTTCCATCTCAAAAAGTGGAGTTGGCATCAAAAGGATATCGTGTGCAATTAGTAGTTAGTTAGGTATATGCATTGAAAAGATTCAGTTGTCACCTTGCCAAGTAGGACTGACTGATAAATTGCATCTTTTACCGATTACTTTAATGATTGTTTTACCTGATTCTCCTTTACCAACAACTGGTGTGGTCACTGTTAGCTTTTATATTAGTGTACATTTGAGATGTGGGAGGACAAAGAGACCCTAAATAAATGGGCTGCCACATTTTTTTCCACTGATTTACGCTAATAAATAACTGCACAAGAAGTGTAAAATATTTCTGGTATGCCTACATGATGGGCATCACATAGCAATAACCGTCCAGAATTTTGCATAGGTCCTACACTGCTGACCATGGCACTACATGCAATCCTGGAAGCCACATCATACGCTTGCCATCAATATTGCACAGTCTGTGGAAAGAGAGAGGTCCTGCAGGGAGAAAGCCAAAGCAGGAACCCAGTTTATATGCCCTAAATTTGAGCTCCTCCAATTATATCGGCTGTAGAAGGGGTGTTAGGAGGTGTCATTGTCATTAAGGTGCAATTAACAAGGCAGCGTACATGGCCTATGCTGGGTGATGCAAAACTCCTCAAAGGCACATGTCAGCCCACTTGCAAATTAAGCAGCATTTGGATACCTAAAGGAGCTCGAGCACACACCATGGTTTGCGTTCAAAACTGGTTGCAAAAATATAAACATTTCAACTTCCATCTGCAACTTGGACTGTGAATATGCAGGGTGCACTAAACAGATGAGTTACAAACCAGTTTGTGTCAATGGGTGCTGTATTTAAGATTTCAAGTTAGCAGGGCAGGAATATTCCAGATGGGTTACTCACTTATCTTCTGCATTCTTGCCCTTCAATATAAACCATTTTTATAGTGATAGGAAATGTGACTAAAACTTTTAATCAGCTTACGAAGTGATTTACACTAGCCAGTAATTTGCCTTAGAAACATATTTTGAAGTTAAACAAGTATTCAGTGCAGATGACGTTTCCAACCTCAGCTGAAACTGGTTACTGAAGTTCCACTGAAACTGAGGAAAACTGTTTTCAGGACATGGAGCTTTCACCAACTTCGAATAAGGATTTCACTGCATACCATGAATCTTGAAATAATGAGATTTCAGAATCAGCTCTTTTGGCTACACATCTAGCCCAGTCCCAAGGTGTGCAGCACCTGCTTCTTTTTATATTAAGCCAAAAAGCTAGAGCTGCATCCCAATACTCCACATTGAGCGTCTAACCTTCAAGCTGTCCTTAAATAGGGAAGGTTTTGTGCTACCAGTGGAGCCCTGGAGTGCAGGAACCCTGAAAAGCTTTCTGAGTGCAATGGTAACAGGATAAATTAAGACCCAGAAAGCCACTGCACTTTGGGATAATCTAGTAAGATGAGGATTTCTGCAGCAAGAGAGCCAACCACTCAGAGTACTCATAATCCCTCCTGACTTTCACACTAGATCATTTTCCAGTGAGTGCTGGACTTGCATGTCATGTTACAGTTGTACACATGAGAAATACAGCAACAGTAGCTAGGCAAGCACTCTCCACTTATGACAGAGAGGGAAAGGTGTTACATTACCCTGTGCAGCCGTGAAGTCATCCAGTTTGAAAGAGAACGGAAAACCTTTGGTTTCTGAGCCAGACAGCTAAGAATAGCCCTCAGCTAGAGAAATTCAAGTGTAAAAGCACTAAATTTCTGTGTTTTCTGGCTACACTTCTGCAGTAGCATATGAACTGGTTTCAGCAGCTGAGCATGAACTTGGTTTATACCAATGGCCTTTCTATCAATGTCTGTTACATTTTCTCTGAAAGATGCCTCTCAAACCTACCCGTACTGTAATCCATCCTTCACTGAAACTGGCAGCTCCCCAAGCAAAAAGCATGAGCTACACAATTCATGAAAAAGAGCCAAGGTGCCCCAACTCATACCCTGTGTACCCCATGCATCGTGGGGACACATAACAGCTGATGGCTTACAATATATGCTATGGGGAGCAGCAAAGCTTTATGCTATAGCAGCAGTTGCACTTGCACATAGAAGATGGAGGGAGCAGGATGCCTCAAGACAGCAGGAGAGCAGTAAACACTGCAACCTTTACAAGGGAACAACACTCGAGCTATGCGCTGCAAGGACTTCAGGTCTCTAGCATGGCTGCAAGCAGGAAAGTCAATAGACTCCCAACGCAGTTGCTCTTCTACATAGCTGACAGAATGCCAGACCTCTGCCAGCATTATGGTCCCAGTGTGTTTGATAAGAAAGCAGAGAAGAAAAGAGATTCCCTGTTCTGAGCAGCTCAGAACATGAGACAAGAACTGTAATGTTAACAGAGATACATTTGGCTGCAAAGACAGCGGAGTGTTATGAATAGGAACAAAACAAAACCAAACCCCTTCTTATCATCCAATTCAGAAAGGATCACTCAGAATGTAGCTGACATGTCCGTGGCTGCCTGGAGCCTGAGATAAAATTTACTGGACCTCTTGCAAAATATACTGAGACCAAAGAAATCTTTAGTGTAGTCAGAGTGAAAGAATAGCCTCAGTATTAAATACTCAGACTCCAAATCATGTTATTAAGGAGAAAAATGCAAATACAAATAAACGTTCCTGGACTCATGTCTGGTCATTACAGATGTAGAAATCACAATGAACAGGCATCACCTTTGGATTCAGCAGATCACAGATATCTGCAGTGCAGCTAATAAAAAAATTTTTAGGCCAATACACTAACATCAACTCCCAAACATTCTCAATGCAGCCACAATAAAGTAAGGATCTCGTAAACGCTACTGTTTCAATATCGCTTGGTAGACAAGTATTTGCACCGCTTCTCATAGCTTTACCAATCACAACTGGGTATCCAGTGACAGATTAAAGAAGTGGTAGGGGAAGAGCTGGATGAAAGGTTGTTAAATATAAATCATAATTCAAGTTGCACATGTCTGTATCCATTTCTGTTATCATCCACAACAGTTTCATGGTGCGTGGAGTTACGAGGCTGTGCTCACATATGTGTTTGCAGAGCCAGACTGTGGAATAATTGAAGCAATTCTCTGTTTTGGGAGGGAGGATGCTCTGTAGAGAAAAGATGAAAGAAAGAAGGAAGAAAACTGTGGCTTTCATGGATGAATAACAATAACAAGAGGAAGAATACCAATACTGATGATCAAATTGGAAGACGTCCTTTAGCACAGTGCCTGCTAACAAAAACTATTCATTCGCTGTCTGAGCCTAAAGAGACGTACAGGGAGTTGAGGGGCTGATATCATAATACCTACACGTAACCAGTAGATGTGCCCAGTCCTACACAACCTCACTGAAACCGTAGCTTAGACCAACATCAGAAAGGACTTTAACAGCATTTCCAATATTTCGACAGAGAAAGCAGGAGAAAACACCCAGACACAAAGAAAAGGCAGTGAAATCTATCTCCCACCTGCGACGTCAAGCTTGAAGGTGAGTTTCTGGCCAGCAGCCTCGCAGGTGTACTCCCCAGCATCCTTCTTCTCCACCTGACCCACCACCAGGCGACGCGATTTGCCCTCCGACTCCACCTTGAACTTCTTGCTCGAGGTGATCAGTTTCCCCTCCTTGTACCATTTCACATCGGTCTTCTCCTGGGCCACCTCGCAGCTCAGCGTGGCGTTTTCTGATAGTGCAGCTTTCACCTCCTTCTGCACCTTCTCCTTGTTGGTAAACACAACTTCTGGCTCTGAAGAGAGAGATATGTTAATCAGCCCACTTGAAAAAGGATCAGGAGGTAGGGAGGGACTTGGAAAGCTGAATCCAGACTACCACTCTACAGCCCCAGCAGGGCGATGCATCTGGAATGAGTCTCCATGACACCTGCCTTCCCTAGGTGCCATTTACCTGACAACTTAGAGACCTTAACATATATCAAGCCTTACTGCCCTATGCTCCCATCAGGCTGAAACGAGCCCTTCCAAGAGAAAGAAAGAGTGCAGACGTTGGCCAGACACCCTGCTGCTCTCCACCATGACCCTGCTCTGAAATGCACTGAGAATCAGCTGCGTTGCGGAGCTGTTCTAGTGGCACCAACATGTGGGGATGGAGAGGTGCAATCAGTACTTTCCTTTTCAGAGCCCTGTTCCCACAGCAATGGGTAGCTCCCAAAGTTTTTGAAGGATGCAGCTCCCTGTCTTAAAGATTTTATGATGTTTTACATGGAAGCTATGTAATAATTATAATATTAATTTTTCTACATATTCTAGAAATAGGAAGCACGGGCCAAGGAATCTTCTCCCACCTGTGACGTCAAGCTTGAAGGTGAGTTTCTGGCCAGCAGCCTCGCAGGTGTACTCCCCAGCATCCTTCTTCTCCACCTGACCCACCACCAGGCGACGCGATTTGCCCTCCGACTCCACCTTGAACTTCTTGCTCGAGGTGATCAGTTTCCCCTCCTTGTACCATTTCACATCGGTCTTCTCCTGGGCCACCTCGCAGCTCAGCGTGGCGTTTTCTGATAGTGCAGCTTTCACCTCCTTCTGCACCTTCTCCTTGTTTATAAACACATCTTCTGTCTCTGTAAGAAAGCCACAGTAGTCACACATAGCTCTTTGCAGTTGTCCTCTCCATTGCTTAATCAAGTTCCCCCTATTTCACTATACTTGCCCCTGACAGGTAGTATCAGGATGGCCCATTAAGATGAGAAAGCACCTTCATCTCTATTTTGCTGACAGGAGGTGAACAGGGGTATGGACATTCTGGGACAAAGTTAAAAAACGCACACTTTGAGCACAGATTTGAACCTGGGACTTGGAGCACCAACATGTACTGCCTCAACCCTCTGCCCTCTTCTCTCTTTTCCTCTTCCTATGTCTCTTCAAGCTTCCAGTGAACCCGAAGGGAACAGCCCTCATATCCTCATATCCAGGAACCATTGCTCTTTTTCTGCCTATTTGGGTCCCTCAAATTCAGTCATTCTCCATCTAATCAGAGCTCTTCAAACACCTCCCCCTTCCCTTTTATCTACCCCTGCACCTCTGTTATGGCCTCGCACTGTGATTCTACAGGAGTTGTTCTGCAGACACACCAGCTAATTGTGAGAGGTGCAGAAGTTGTCATCCTTGCTCATCATTTCTTTGTGGTTACAACTAGTCATGGATGCAAAAGTGTGTGTATAAAAAGTTGATATGACAGTTGGCTGAAAATCAAGTCCTACGGCTGAAATATTTCACCCCAGAGAGGTCGTGAGATGACCCTCTGAATGTAAGATACTACCTAAAATGGAATATTCCTTTGTCTTTGGCATTTCTAGCATTTTCTCACCTCTGACTTTGACTTGGAATGTTGTTCTGTCATCCTTCGTTTCACAGGTATAGCTCCCTTGGTCTTGCTTTGTCACCTTCTTGATGATGAGCTTGCGATGTGTCCCCTGGGAGATGACTGTTGTCCTCTGGTCCTGCTTCACCTCAGTTTGATCCTTCTTCCATACCACGGCTCCGCTTGCAGCTGACACCTCACACACCAGCTCAAGGTTTTCAGAAGGACTTACTGATATTTCTGGAGTTGTTTTGGGTTTGTTGACAAAATTAACAACTTCGTCTGAAAAGAAAAGGAGAGAGCAGTTTATGCCTTGATTCAGGCTTATCAGCACAATGTTAAGCTACAGTAATGACTGATCATTATTTCGTTGCTAGTCACATCTGGGTGATCCAATTTCGCCTCTGGAGGTGTAAATATACATGTGTGTGCATGGTACTATTGCAATGTAACTATGACAGTGTTAACCATTAAGGCAATAAACTGTGGTTATGAGTCAGAAAAGGTCTTCCTGAGATACAGCAGCATTATCTCCAGCGGGGAACTCATTGTCCAAGTTTTAAATCATCCAGAGAGTTAGTATATAATGGTCTCCATTGTGGGAGCTGAGTATTGATGAATCCTTTATCCTATATCAGCCTATTAGGTCTACACTGTGGCATTAATTCTAGCCTTATTGAGTTCTAGATAGACATGGATCTATGCCTACCTGGATTCATAACCAAAATCCACCTAACTGATAGGCATCCATTTTCTGGCCCCCTTTCAGAAGTCAGGCATGAAAGCTCTTACAGACCATAGACATGGTGGCTTCTGTTACCAGAGTTGTATCTGCACAGAGCCATGAGCAGAACCTGGCCCAAGCTCACAAGACCATAAAGCCTGAGGTGTGCTTTAATTCACAGCTCCTGTCTCATCACACATGGGTGTTGATGCCTGACTTTCTGACAGATGGTGCAAACTCCTTCTCTGATCTTCAGATAATTGCTTTCAGTTACAGTGCAATCACATTCATCTCTCCTACATCCTTCTGGATCTTTTAAATCAAGCTGAGATTCCCTCAAGTTGCTGACACTTTAATCACCACTCCTTGTTTCTGATTTCGAGCAAGCTTTAGGGAATATGTATCGATGCCCGAGTCCACAAACAGCTTTGAAAAGATCAAAGAAGTCTCAGAAAATCGTGTTAGAAGTGATGAGGAACCGCCTTCTAAATGTTTCTGAGCCCATTCCTGCAGCCCCATGTTCACAATATCAGTCTCACTGGACTAATTCTTCCCCAGACCAGATCACGGTACATATGGGATAATCTCATTGATAAGATATTCTCCAACTTCAAGAGGACTAATATATGAGCCAATAGCGTCACACCTTTCTGCTGAAACTGATCTTCACAATAGAGAACTCACAGCTGCTCACAACTCAGGTAGCTCAAGCGGTAGAGGTTCCTGCTTCGATACCTCAACTCAAACTTTGCTGACTGCACAGACTGGTGGCCACACGTACGAGCTGTGCATGCACACACAAACACACAGCATGTCATGTATGCAATAATACAGCATTTTTATCAACCCAGGTTTTTTGCAAGTGTATTTGCAAAGGTAAAAGTGAAGGCAACTAAGTGGAGACAGGCACCTTGTCTGGAAAATGTGATCAAACCTATCCAACACACCCTGTCCCTAAGCTAACGAGCAATATTTGATGAGCATGTCAGGTATTTCATACCCTTCATTCCATCAAGCCAGCCCTTGCTTGAAAAGCAAGCTGATGGCTGTCAGTTACAACCAACCTTAGCTTAGTATTGCATTTCTTTTAGCAGCAACTGTTGCTTTCGGTCACCAAGTATCCCAAGGACAATTGCTATGCTACACCCATGCCAGGCACGTCTGTGGCGTCAGAGAACAAACATTTCGTTAAAAATTGTAATTATTAGGACTGATCTATTTTTAAAAAATTAGATGACCAACGAAGGATAGTCCCTCCAGAGTCCTGCAGTTCAAGATTATTGGGGTGACTCATTACCATAGAGACAGATTACTTCCCTGCCCTAATACCATCCCCTGACCATGCAGTGCTTCTTAGCAGTGTGGAAACATGTGAAACAAGGTGGAAGTTGCCCTAAGGTTTTGTTAACAGGCTGTAACTCAGTCCTTGTTCATCAAAAAGTTAATGGAGATACACAGTTCCTTAGCAGATACCAGTTTTCTTCGTCTGAGCCATGTGATGTTTTGTCATAGGAGTTACAGGTGAGATTCACCTAAGCTACACATGGTCATCAAAAAGCTAGGTATCCAGTCTCTGGTCAATTATGCAGGCTTCCTCTGTACCTGATGTTCAGACAAAGGCAGCTCCAGAAAACGTTTAAAATCCATCTTAGATAGCTCTCATTAGAGAGTATAAATCAGATGGTATAAATTGCCTTTTGGGGGTGCCTTTCACTTTGCATCACTCAGTTCGGATAGATCCTGGCTGGCTCTTTCAGACCAGTTTTTCAATGGGTAAAGTCAGGGACTACGAATTACACTCAAAGTGAAACTGCATAATGTTGGATTCTCAACCAAAGAGAACTGGAGATAGGATGCAGAGTGAATATCTGAGCAAACACCCGTTGTAAACTGGAAGCAACCCCTCTAGCTCAGTAAACCCTGTAGCAATCCCTCAAGACCAGTGTTGTGCTAGATTAATCAGCTCTGATGAGCTTTTAGTTAGCTGATGGATAGCATCGTAGTAACATGGATGTACTGCTACAGGTGACAAGCACGCAGTTGTTACTTCTCTTAAATTGCATTGCACCGCGGCATGTAGACACACCATGAGAAGCTTTCAGTAGAGTTTCAATTTGTAACTTAGGACTGGGTTAAAAATTAGGCTCCAGGCATAAGTCAGAAAGCCACTTTTAGAAGAAAGGTTCCCACCAGGCTATGCAAATTGAATCGGTTGAATTTCACAGATATTGAATTTCACCAATAAATTCTTGTGTCACTTTATACTCCGGCTCCATCCTGGACTGGAACGCAGCAGTGACAAGCATTTCTGTTCTGGGCTTGACCTGACAGCCACGTGCTTTAGCACGTGCTTTATGCGGATGGGCATGTGCCATGAACTAATGGCTTCACTTACAGTACCGCAGGGAGATGTCTCAGAGATCACAGTGTCCTTTGGGAATAGCAGGAGACGCTTAACTCTCAAAATCAGGAGTTAAACTTGTCAAAGGAGGACACAAGGTTTTCACAGTAAGACTTTAGGACCACCTCGGTCAGGAGGTTCAAAGACGATGTATATGCTGAGGCAACCCCTGAGCTAAAAGAATAAAGGCCAGATGTGGCGCTCAGCCTGTTCAGCCAATGGGGTGTTTGAGTCATGACTCCAACCCTAGTAAAAGCTTGTGCTGACTTGAATACATAACAGCATCGTTATATTATTTGTCCATATTGTGGATTTGCATAGGGATCACATCAGGGGTCAGAGTCTCTGAAATAGTACTGTGCAATCTTAGCCCAAAAAACTGGCAATCTACAAGGTAAGACAAGTATAATGATCCAAGTCCTGAGTTTCTAACATGGACTCTGATCCCGCACTTGCGTCACAAACCTACCTGAGACTTTTAAATCAAAAATAAGAGTGTCATCTCCAATTTTGCATGTGTATGTTCCTTCATCTTCTTTCGTCACAGCTGAAGCCACAAGCTTATGCATTTTCCCTTTATCTTCCATGACGAATTTCTTGCTGGCTGTGATTTCTTTGCCATCTTTGTACCACCTAACCATGATGTTGGCCTCAGAGGTCTCAGAAACAAATTCAGCCTGTTTTCCAGAGACAGCCCTGATAAGTCCTCCAGTTTTCTCTTTGTTTATGAAGTTTGCAAGTGCTGAAACAAAATACAGACACACAGCGCTGGTAAAGAATCGTGCAGACGTCAGTAAGTATATACAACACTCACACCTACGTCAGGTATTAACTCATCACAAGACCAAATATGCATATTTCATTATGGATCTAATTACTAGGTCCTAATGCAGAAGCAGCCAAAATCCAGCCTTATAAACCATATACCTGATTATCATACATCCAAAAACCAGAGGACATACAACACAGGAGGCTGAGCCAACAGGAGAGGAAGTCCTAGGCAATAGGGCTTTAAGAAAATATCTGGGAGAGGTGAGGAAATATATGACACAAGCAAACGGGAGGGAAAGCAATGAAGGTTATTCAATCATTGTATTGTAACCACCCGGCAAATAAATCAACTCTAAATTAGAGGATAAAATGTAATCTAGATAAATTAAATTATATTAAATTAAGAATCTATACAGATATCACATAGGACTGAAATGAAAAGAAATTTCTTCCTGGAAATTAACTGGAGCATAGAAGGTAAATAATAAATCTGGCACCATATTAACACATAGTTATGTGTTAATTAGGAATAACTGAGTAACCAATTGCCTCAAAGCAAAGATTCAAAAACCCACAAATATCTTAGCTAAACATATGAGCCTAAAACCACAGTCCCATTTTACTCTAGATAATGGAACTAATTTTCAAACATCTTCCTAACATATTATTTTAAAACAACACACATAATCAAGCCGCTTTGTTGGGACCATGCAATCAAAGCTACTAAAAATCAAAGCCTTGATTACGTATGCATTTTTTCCTTAATTTCAAGAACATGCTTGCACAATAAAATTAACAACTCTCTGCAGAATGCCTGGCAAAAGAAATTATTAGCTTTCACTGCTGATACTGCAACAAGCAATTACAGTCCATGGTCTGGACCAGCTAAGTGTGAGTCTCTCAGACTTTTGCTCCAAAGGTGGTATTATCAGTGCTACCTCCTCATGCAACACATGGGGGTTCTCCTTTACTCAAAGACCCTACCCACAAGGATGGATTTTGCATTTAATTTCCTTCCTTTTAAGTACATTAGATTTCTCCAAGTCTGTGATGGTGTTTTTAAATTACAGACAAATATTTGCTAGGGAACCAACATTCACCGGCTTACACAGTGGCAGTCTGGAGACCTAAAAATGAAGAGTGACTTGACTTGCCAAGCAGTACACAGGTAAGAAAGAAAAAGAAAACCCCGGTCCCAAATCTCCCCCAGTCTAAGACTAAGAAATACCCAACAAGCAAATAAGCAGGGAAAGGGACGGGAAGGACGTAATGGTGCAGCCAAGGGCCTCTCCAGTTCTGGTCCTCAAGGGACTCCATTCAGTCATCAGCTTCTGGCAGGGACAGGAGCTTGCATTTGACCTCTCCAGGTCCAGGCTTATTAGAAGCAATATCTATGGGTAAAGAAGTCATACCAGAAGCATTTAAACCAGGGAAAACCTCCTTTTTTATTGTTTTTTCTTGGGGCCTCTGTTTCCACTTGTTTCTCTGATGACTCATAACGGTGGAGCTTTCCCTTCAGTGGGACAATACCGCAGTCGTCCTCCTCTACCCAACCACCTACGCCCACGAAGCCTGCAGGGGCCGAACACTGCCAAGACCTCTACTTCTCCACCAACATTACTGGAACTTGGTCCATGGGTTAAAAGGTTTGGGAGGAAGAAGAGGGAGATGGGTTCATTCACGCACCTTCCACTTCCTTAGAAAACCAGAGTGAAAAATACAACCATGGCAGTCTGAACGAGACTTCTCAGATGTTCCCTTTCAACACAGGAGGTCATGTGTCACAGGACGCCTGGCACTTGAAGTCTTATGGCAGTGGAGAGACTGCAGTGATAAATGGCAAGTGCATTTTCTAGCTGGGCTCTTTTGGGCAGGAGGCCCAGCAAGTGACGCACCTCTGGCCATGGCTCAGCACAGTGGCCTCTCGGCAGCCACGTGATGCCCATGTGCCAGACACAGCTGACCTGCACATCAAATGATTCACCAGCCAGCTGTGTTTGATTTACAGGAGGAACAGATAAAAGGTGGCGATGTTGAAAAGTAAAATACTGGGACAGCATTTGTGAGCCTCATGCTACAAGGATGAGATGTATCAAAGCTGATTCTCTAGGAATCCAGCTACAAACGGCAGGTGTTTACGTTACAGCTTGTCAACACAGATTTTAAAATAATAGCATGGATTACTCATTTGATAGTCACATTACAGTGAAAAGCACATGGAAACATCCTTCAGCTAATTCAATTAAATCTGTGGGTAGACCTGCCGGTGTGAAAAATGATGCTAAAGAGGCAGAGAAGAAAACCAAAATTAAGAACAGCTGCCAAGTGTAGACAGCAAATTCCTCCCTCCATAAATGTCGTCATATTTAAAATTTTTTTTTTCAGCTCTCTTCGTGCCTCTTTTGAGTCTGCTCTTTGAGAATAACCAAGCAAGTAACTTGTCAAATGCAAAACCACAAACGTTACTCTGGGGCTTTGTTGTTTCTACAGAGACCAAGGAGGGCAAGAAGCCAGCAGAATAAGATGATGAAGCACCTCATATGTACTCAGTGTAGAAACAATGTGATCATTGCTGGGAAGAAGGTGAGGGGAGAGTTACGGGACAGAACACACAAATCAAATGACTTTACAAAGTGAACTTGCCAATTCAAAACAAAATAGCTACGGAGCTCACCCCAGACAATGTCTGACAACAGGCTAGACTGTCTTGGAGTCAGGTTTTATACTCTGAACCTCAGTAGACATCTAGACGATACCCATGAGGAATGATCTGGGGATACACTGGGGCTTTTCAGCCAAAACTTGGTCCCATTCAGGGCAGAGGAAACTCTGCTATGAACTAGTTCATAAAAGCTTGCACAGATTGGAGGGCTTGTGAGAGGGAGGCTTAATGCTGTTGGTTTCAGGGTAAAGGTTCAAGACTCCATGTCTTGCTCTGGCAGTGGATGTGCCCACCAGCTAGGTAGCAAGGCAATCAGGAGGGAAGGGACTGCCGTGAAAACAAGAGCAGCTGAACAACGGGGCAGCTATAAGATGGTACTGGTTCAAATATAACAAACGGGAAATACTAAAAGAAAATGACATTTTGCTGTTTGTTCTATACAGCCCTCCATCCGAATACCTTGCAAAAAGAAATGAGTCAGGCCATCCAATGTGCCCTGGAAAGGTCTGTTCTTATTCACCAGGGTATTGACAGAAAACAAAACCCAAGCAAATAACAAAAAAATCCCACAATGCCAAGATGATCTTGGTCCACCAGAACTTTAATCAGAGCTGAACTAGCTCCTCAGTGACTTGTCCGATATCACATAGTAAGTATGGGGCAGACATGGGATCACGTGCATCATGTCCTGCCCCTGTGGCTGAATTTCTTCATCATGAGAGCACCTTTTCACTACCCACCATTCAATCTCATGAAATAACAAGACGCCAATTTTAGTGAAAGCACAGCTCTTACCACGGAGACGGTGTTAGATCCCAAGTTTACTCCCAAGTTCTCCTACGCTGGAACTACAGACACTGTCAACGCTAGATGTTGATGGGGAGTTATCACAACTCCCTGCACAGCCTCTGGAGCACTCCCTCTCTGTCCCTTGATGACTCTATTGGCTTAGGGCAGGAGCAGGCCATTAATACAAAGCAGCCCAGGCAGTCACATACCTTTCACTGAAAGCTGATAGAGCATTTTATCTCCTTCACAAATGCACTCATAAACTCCAGCATCCTCTGCTGCAGTGTTGCGAATTTTCAGGATATGTCTCTTCCCCACAGTTTGGAGTTCATATTTTTCACTGGCCTTGAGCTCTTTCCCATCCTTCATCCACTTCACAGTAGCCTCTGCGTCCGAAAGCTCAGCCTGAAGTTTGGCTTCCTCCCGCAGCCGAGCAGAGACCTTTTCTATATCTCTGCTCTTGTTGGTAAATCTCAGTGCAGCACCTGTCAGGAGCAAAGGCCTTGTTATTTCAAGTTATATTGGGTTAATGTGTCCCTGATATGTGTCTGCCGTAGACTGTGAGATCTTTGAAGAAGTATTAGGTCCTGTTCCGGCCCTCACACACATGTCAATACCAAGCAATTTTTTCCAGTTCAGGAGACCCTAATCTGGTTTTATTGCCAGAGTCACTAAGGAAAAAAAAAATGCACAACTTTCTACTGATTAATAATATTCTAAACATGCTTCCGTAGAGATTTTCACCCAAAGTTGAACACATCCTTCCAGAATGAACGTCTGTTCATTATCTTTTGCCATGCAACATGGGTAGATACAGATCTTACTGTCATTTCATAGAGGAAAGCTGGAGCACCTAACTCTCAATTCTAAATCGAGTTACATGATACTAACTTGTACATCACACGCATCTGCGGTAGACTAAAAGACTTCCAAGAAAAAAAACTTTATTAGTAATTAATGCTGCTTTACTTTTGAAGGACTCCACTACAGTCAGAAAGACTAGCCAAACCTGGAGCTGAAATGACTGGTCTCAGGTGACTCAGTGGTAGATCTGGTGGCAGAATCCACTCGCTGATGGTTGTGAACTACAGAAATTCAGGAGCTGATGTTAAACAGTCTAGTTCAGATACCAAGCAGCTGGCTAGATCCACAGATTCATTCTGAACTCTGTGCTATCATGGTTAGGTCATTGCCAGGACCCACATTAGTTCATATGATGCAATTTCAGGTACTTCCTACAGCCCAGGCATCAGTGAAAGCCTCCAGACCTAGTTCAAATCATCAGCATCCACCCCTCAACTGGAAGAAGAAAGGACAGTGATCAAAGTAAATACCTTTCACTCTCATCTTGGTGCTGGTGTCTACATTATTGGCAACAAATTTCACTTCTGCTCCATCATCATTCTTGGTGACTTTCTTTATGATTAGGGTGTGAGTAGTTTGGGTTCTCTTAATGATATAGGTCTCACTTTCCTGTAAGACTTTACCATTAAGGTACCAAGTGCCGGAACACGTCGTCGTGAGGTCAACAGTAAACAGAGCATCCCCTCCGGGTACAGCTTCAACAGTTGTCAGGGGGGTTTTCACAGCCAGGACTGGTTCTGGGGAAGAAGAACAACACCTGTCTCTGAGACCAAAGGACACAAGACTGCCATGCTGGAGAATAGTCCTTCCTAAGAACAAAGCTCTCGAGGTAAACAAGACATGAGAATAAAATCCTACTGCCTTATACAATTTGCATGCACTGAAGGCAATGCACGGTTGGTCAACAGGATTTGATTTCTACAGCTGCAGGTAACTGACCTCTGGCATTAGGGTAAGTCCTCTTTCTGCAGGGAAAGAACAACAGGCATATTTTACTTATTTTTTCCCAAAGATGTTTAAAGGCATAACAAGCCTGAACCACCAATGAATCCCATTGTTCACAATGATTCTATGGGCACATTGGCACCCTAGAAATAAAGTAACTCCCCCATATTTCTCCTAGGAACTCTGAGATTAAAGAGAGACTGACTGGAACCTGGTTTTCATGATAGTATGATCACCCATAAATATTCTCTAGGTGCAAGTTTGATATCTCATTTATATACCAAAAATTATATTATAAGCCCACCTCAAATTTTTCCTTTCATATCAGGTCTAGAAGAAGCGCTTACAGGCTTAAGGTCCATTGCAGAGAGCTCTGCCTCTCACACAGCCTGATGTGAGATACTGGAATATAAGCATACTCACAGCTCTATCACAGAAACCCAACCACTACCACGTTGGCAATGGTCAGTAGTAGAAATGAGAAACGTTTTGCTGTGCTATTGCTCCATCCTTCTCAGTATTATGGGAAAGGTCTTTAGAGCACCCGCATGGCAGATCAGCACAGACTGACCCATTTTATGGTATTTTTGTGCTCACCAAGGTGCATGCTCCCTGGGAACTCCAGGTAGGGGCTCTGTCCGTAGGCGTTGACTGCAGACACTCTGAACTGATAGTCAGCCTCTTCCAACTGGTTGCTCACTGTGAACTCTGGGACAGGGACGTGAGACTCGTGGCACCTCACCCAGGTAAAGCCAGTTAGTTTCTTGCGTTCCACAACGTAGCCATCGATTGGAATGGGGCGGTCCATCTTTGGAGGGGACCATGCTAGCGTCACTGAGGTTTCTGTTTTATTTTTCACCACAGGGTCGGTTGGGGGTTGGGTGGGAGGTTTTTTGGGAGCTGCACAAGGGGAAAAAAAATCCAGAGCAAGAAGTTTATGTCAGAGTGGAAAAGCCACTGTGCCTCGCTGAAAAAGCTTACACTGGACTAAAAGCTACCCTTGCTTAATAAACCTCCATAAAACATTGACGTGAGATGGAAAAGCAAGAGAACGTATAGAAGACACTTTTGGGCTGCATTACACAAAGGTGTACAATACTTCTACCTCCACAGCTAAACATATGTGATTTCAACACAATATTACAATTGTCTGCACAGACAAAGAGTCTACAATGAACAATTCATAGGCTTAAATTTTCAGTGCTGGACACAGACCCACACCACCTCCTATACAACTCCTGGGCAAAGCAGACTAACACTCAGCTTGTTATTTTCACTCAGAAGATGGGTAAAACCACCATCAGAGGTTGTTCAAAATTCTGTGCACCAAATTCTTGTTCCATTTCCCTGGTGTGAATGCAGGCTAAAAAAAAAACCAAAATAAAAATACCTCAATGGGATTACTCTGGCAAGGTGGCACAATTTTGCCTTGCTTACTAGACGTCATTGCACAGGGATAGTTGCACTAATATTGTAAGTCTGCTGGTATTCTGTCAGAATTTCAACCATACACATCCCTGCAGTCAGGAACATAGATGTGCCTGAGAGAACTGATGCGTGGCAATGTACCATTGCATCAAGCAAGAGCGTGGCGGTATTTTGCAATGCTTTACACACAGATGTGGCATCCTGCACAGCAATGTAAATCCACTCCATAAAAAGCAGCCTGAGCCAGGAGTCTATGTATGTCCTCCATTTCTTCTCGAGAACTTGTTCCAACCGACACTAAGACATTTCAGTCCAGATCCTCAACAGTATTAAATGCAGACCAGCTAAACATTGTACAACTGGGGCATTTCAGAGGTAAAAGATAGGCATGAATAAACAGTGCCTGGGCTTTAGAGTTACGGAGATGTCAGTTGCTTGTTACATAGGCTTGCCTGTTCTCTGCAGCTGCTTTCATCTGGGTATCTGTCCTCCATCCTGCTTCTGATTTTTATGCTACCTCCACTTAGAAGGCGTGTTGTAACTTTGTCTCCCAAGAGGCGATAGCTATCATTAGGGGATCTCTGTTTTAGTAATTTATGCAGAGCCAGCTTTTGGGGTTGGGGAATTAATAAAGAAATGTCCCCACTGTCAGACCCTACAATCGAGGAGATGTGGCTATTTTATAGTACCTGAGCTCACAAATGTATCCCTGCAGGTATTTGCATAATGAAGATTTACATTCACCCTCTCGTTCCTCTTGAACCTTTTAGAGAAGGCTCAAGTCCCATCGGGGTTGTACACTATGTGCAGCCACTGATACGGTCAAGAGGCTAGGAATTAGCTGATATGCTCTAGTTACACATCTACTGGCACGGCAAAGGATTCATTTCATTTAACGTTGGCTATCTGAAAGTTAAGTGTCTGGTTTAAGTCAGTCATCCAGACTCCAACAGTAATCTCACAGAGAACAGCATACTCAGGAGCAATTCATCCCAGCTTAAAGAAGGTGTGTGAGATGGGTGAAATGAATCACACATTGCAGATACTTGACTATTCATGACCAGAGAAGGAGCCTGTATGAGGACCCTAGGCTAAAAACTGAACTCTGGGACAAATTATCTTCTCTCTGCCTCAGTTTAAACATCTGTAAAATGGGCATAGTAACAATGCAAGGTACTGAGCAAATAATATATAAACATTGCTTGCCTGATAAATGCTATTAAAACAGCCAACACCGATCTGGTCCAGCTAATTGAAAAAGATGTGAACATAGTACACAGGATTCTGCAAGCAGCCAACCAGTTATGCATGAAGTGTAAAAATAGGAAACCTCAATGCAACACATTTTTCCTTCATTATATAAATAGACACATAAGTGTTTTGGGGTGCACTGTTACCAGCCTGTCAGTTACTGCTGGTCAGAGCTGGATACCAAAGGTCCCATTAGCGTAGCATTAAGCTGAACACTAGACCCTGGAATCAGATCTCTTGACCTTACCATCAGAAACCATAATGTAATGTTTTGTTCAGAGATACCTGTTTGCGGGAGTGCAGCTTCTCACCTTTTTCTGTTCCATGAATCAACACTTGCTTCATAACTTAAACAACAGAGTCCAAAATCAAACTGAACTTTGCCGTTCCCATTGAATAGGTGCTTGGTTGAACGTTAAAGATTTCCAGATACCTTAGAAACTGTCACAATGCTAAGCACGACACTTACCTCATTTTTTCCTCTTTTTAGCTCAATAGCATCAGAATGCCCCAAACAAGTTTAGATAACACAGCAGTTATAAACTTTTATTTAAAGATTTGTTTTTACCACTCAGTAATTGCAATTTGGAGGTGGTGGTGGGAGAAAAGAAGTATTATTCTTCCCAAATGGTGACTAGAGTTGGTGACTTGTTTACATGCAAATTGGAACTGCCACAGAGCCAGAAACCATATGCAGTTCTCTGCCTTAAATGAAGCAGCTTTTGCCTAGGAAATGCAATGCCATCAAAATAAAGTTTCATAAAATTAGGCAACTTCATAAAAATTTTATTTCCGGTCCTATCTCAACTACACTGTACCTACTGCTACTCCTCTGTCAGTGGAAACCCTTGCTCAGATCAGATGTGCCACCTGAAGGAATTCTCCAGCCTGCATATTGTATCAGTCTCCCCAAGCAAAGCTAATCAAGACAAAGGTCCTCTCTTTCAGCATAGCTACTACCAACTCACAGGGTCTTCCCAGCTTTGTCATGTCAAAGAGAAGACAAGAGAGGACATGGCTTTGCTGCTCTCTGCAAAAGGAAGGAAACTATATTTTCAGGAGGAAGCATTTCCCCTTTTTCTTGCAGGATGTTTTTATATATTTTACTTAAATGCAAACAGCTTAAGAAGCTAAAATCAAAGTAAGATATTTCAAGTTTGGTTAACGCTTGACTGCCCCTGAAATGCTTCATGTGTGTGCACGTAGGTGTTCCTTCACGGAGGTTTTTGCTTGCTAGAATGGAAATACTTTGCCAAAAATGTTCAGGGCACCTATCTACTTCCCTATCACAGCCAGCATACCCACAAGCTGCCCTCATGTCTCTGTAGACTCAAGACTTAGGGAAGGAATTGAATGCTTGCTGACTCTCCCCTACAAATCCTCAGCGAAGACGGAGAAATAAGTGGCCCCTATTTGCTAGAAGAAGTATTATCCCCATAGCAAGAATTGATAAATGCTCCTTAAAGAAACTAATAATTTTGGAAAATGGAGGTCAGCGTGTAAGAGGAGCTCCCATAGCACTCTGTGTATAATGAAGACGACTGCAACGTATGCAACTTCCACGATGTTTTCTAAGCACCTCCTGATGGTGAGAACGCGCATGTCCCTTACCCCATGTTTTTCTCAGTTATCAGTTTATATTCACTCCAGCATGAAATGAGAATGGTACAGAGAAGACACAGGTTTGTGCCGTGCTCTTTCCCCAGGACTCTTCTTCTCTCTCTGTTTTGATCTCTCCATAACATTTCACAACGCTAGCATTCAGGCTGTCGGCCCTTTGTGGCAGATATCAAACATTCTGGTGCCTTTGGACAAAAAACTTACCATGGCAGTACCTAAAACACGGGAGTACCTGCTTGCTAGGGAAGACCCAACAGGAACGCCAAATAAAAGTGAAGCTTACTGGTCACAGTGAACTGGGTAGAAGTCCTGCTTTCATCAGCCAGGAAGACAATCTCACCAGCATCTTCCATCTTACACTCTCGGATGATCATGGTATGTTGCTTGCCAGAGCACGTGATAGAGATTCGATCACTGGGTTTCACTTCTTCTTTATTTTTCAGCCATCGGATGTTCTGGCATTCATTGTCCAGCTCCACACAGAAGATGGCTGTATCATTTGTGAAGACTGCAGTCTTTCGTGGAAGTTTTTTAATGATGTTCCCTTTAAATAAGAAATTAATTACGGTCAGCAAACAGCAGATATTAAAATCTCTGGCAACACTGGACCATCCAGACTACAAGAGGACTAGCCAACAGCTCTCACCTAGTCAAAACATTGTAGACACTATGCAGACAACCCTAAATGAATTCCTAGGCTCTGAGTTATACAGAACAGATAATCCCAAGGACTCCTTTTGGCCTTCAAAGAGAGAAAAGCAATCTTGCTTGACTACAGTCACTCATGTTTCTAGCCTAACATGTGGAGTCTACTGTTGGGTAAACATAGGGTACGTGGCCTTGCCAAGGAGACATTTGACAGTGATAGGGCTTTCATTGCCCGCATATGCTGGGAATTCAAATTAAAACTTTGCCGAAGTAGGTCAGTCTTCAACCAGACAGGTCTCATCTGTCTTTGGGATTTTGCTGCCATCAAAGTTACCAGTAAGTTACATAACCAAGACGGCAAACACACCAGCCAACTGAATTAATAGAAAATACACTGAAAAACTCAGATTTCTTCTTAGAGTCAACCCAGAAATTCACATGGAATGAACTTCACTTATTTGTGTCCTTTCCAAGTGACTGTGATGATTATCACTTATTAGAATTAACCTCAAAGTTACAAGATGTGACTATTCACAGGAAAGCTTGGACGAAGCATCAGGGAACCACCCCTATTGACAGATGGTCACTGGCTCCAGCCCTGGAACAGTCCCTGCAAGGCACAAGAGCCCTCACCCAGGCAAAGGACCTAAAGCTATTTAATGAGAAGCAATGATGAACTCCTTCTAGAAGCGGCAGATCAGACACATGTTTCATCAGTAGGATTCAAGACCCTGATTCTCTGCTCATCCCCTCTGAAGTTTGGCTGCATGTCTGCTCCTTGCTGCCCTCAGCAGTGTCCCCGTCCCTGCAGCCCTTTCCATCCTGCCAAGCTCTCGTGTTCCCCCAACCTCACCCTGTTCTCTCAAATATTCTCCCCCCAGGGCAGGCACAGGGCTCTCCCAGGAAAGCTCTGCCTCCTTTCCCTCCTGAGAGCTCCATCTGGCTCAGTCACTCTCTTTTTTAATGGAACATGCCATAGTACCATAACACAAACAAGTAAAACAAATACCAGCTGTCCTGCTGGGGCCAAACACATTTACAGTGTTTGGCTGGTCTAGCCCTAACTGAAGGTGTAACAAAAAGATGTGTACCTGAACTCTCCCATGTCTCTGGACTAGATTTCCCCTTCTGCTTCCACCCGTGTGCACCCTCATCTCTTTGCTAATGCTACAAAAAGGAATTTGCACAAGGGCACACGGCACCCAGCTGTCTTGCACCAATTTATGTAGCGGAGAACTTCTTCTGGTTTCACTGGGAGTAAAGTCAGGCTTCAAATGAGACAGGACAAGTGCAATCCTGTTACTGTTACAGGTCTTCAATTCATGCTACAGGAGATGTCAACGATACCAGCATAAGCATCATCAAAATAAAAATTACAGGTCCTGGACTTGCATTGGTAGGTTCTTATTCATACAGCAAGTCATGGAGTTCAGAACCGATGGCCCCTTCTGCAGACATGCCTGTGTCTGGTGTGTGTGTCTACTGGTTATGAGACACCTACACCATACCAAGCTCTACAGCTACTTGCACTTCAGTCCTAAACCACCAGACTCAGTAGACTTGGACGTGGATCTATATCTACATTTTGCCACTTTCTCATCAGCTTTCCATACTCCAGAGAACAGTTCCAGGTGTCAGAGATCTGGAGCCTGGGTCTGGTTTCCAATCTGAAACCATACTGGTGCTGACCGCAGCCTGCACCGCACATCGGACCATAAACCACAGCTGCTAAGCCAGCTTCCCAGTGTGGTCAGCACCACTCTCGGACAAGATTCACCGTTGTGTTCACCAGACACCAGACAAGACGTGTGTGAGACAGTGCCAGGGGACACATCTGATGCTTGGGATCATGTTAAAGAAAGTCTACAGTGCTAGGCTACAGCTCCAGGACTTTTCCTTCTAGGAAGCCCCTTTAAGCATAGGTCCTCACCAGGTGACATATCTTGTGCAGCAACACAATCTGTCTCCACTCTCTGACCCTGTGTCCCAGATACACCCTGGCAGGACACCCAGAGACCCACTGACTGACCACACGTCGCTCTCCTCTCATACTGTAAGGGAGTCTGCTGTTCTTCACTGCACATATGCATGGGGTAAATGCCGTTCACAAGGTCGAGTCTGGAGTCTCACGCATGGACCTCATGCTTGGTAGGCGAGATTTGGCCGATCTGAAATAACAAGAGCCTTTCTTACCTTGGACAGACAACTCTGCGATGGTCCTGCTCCCTTCTTTCATCTCACAGATATAGACAGCATCATCATCCGCAGTGACGTTCTGGACAGTGAGCCGGCGATACGTGCCCTCTTCCTCAATGTTGTATTTCTTGCTCTGCCGGAGTTTGGTTTCCTCCTTGAACCAAGCTGTCTCTGTACTAGGAACAGGCACTTCACATTGGAAGGTGGCAGATTCCTTCTCCCTCACTTCAAGATCCTTCAGTTTTTCCTTGAAGGGTATTGAGGGTTCTTAAGAGGATAAAAACAAGAAGGAGAAACAAGTTTATGATAGTCTGCAGTAAGAGGTGTGCAAATAAATAAGTCAGTAGAAAAAAATTAAAGAATAACACTCCTTATTAATTATATTGATTTGTCCTGAGCGCCATCCAAACCCATAATCAAGCCCTACTACAGTAGGTCTTCTGCTCTCATGTAAAAAAAAAAAAAAAAATCTTAGATCCCAGCAGAAGTATTTTAAGGACTTATCTAAAACCGAAACAGTATCAGTCTGAACTACAGTACCTGCCCCACAACACCACACAGAGGAGTTTGCTCTAATCCAAAACAACATGAACAAATCGATGAAGCATCAGGTTAATAAATTGTGCTCTTGTGGCCTGCTTGTCCTCTAGCGTGAACATCTCTGCATTGCACCTTGTCACTTAGAGATGCCAACAAGATGAAGGGCCGGGCCCACCTAGCCTGACTCTATACATAGCAACAGCCACTTCACATCAGAGTGAAAGCCCATAAAAGTAATCGTGCTCCAGGTGGGTAAATAGCAAACAAGCTGGTCATAGGGAGAGGGCACAGGGCAGCAATTCTAGGTAAGTGTGAGCAGCTGAGTTGGTCACCTGGTGCAAGAACCAATGTTTTAGGGGTCTTGCAGCAGAAGTGAGCTCAGTGGAGTGATCTGAAAGGGCACAGAAAGATAAGAGGTGGCTGTGCACAGAAGGACAGATGTGGGGGAAAGCACAGAAGTAACTGATGGGGGAGTTTTCTGTTCTCCCTACCAGCACCAAAGGCTCTCTATCAGCTTTTGTCAATGACAATAAAAGAACTAGAGAAAGAGCCCAAGTCTCCCAACTGCCTCCCTAGAGAAACCAGAGTATAGATCAAACATGCAAAACAGCTGCATGGCAGTGAGGGAAGACATTTTACGAACAGAACGATGTTTAATTCCAGTGGCAGCCATGCTGTGAAATCATCCTTATACCCCAGCACTAAACCAGAGAAAGGGGAGCTGGAGTGAAGAGGACAGCCGGCGGTCACAGCCACGGGACCGGCGCCACACTCATGTCGCAGACTTGGATTAGCCAGTGCAAATCAACACTTCATGAGAGATCATGTCTTGACATGTACCTTCACCAGCTCCCAGCCTTTTTTTGTGACTCCATTCTCCCTCTCCCTGACTACACACGCACTCCCAGGCTGGTAATTTCATGTGGTCACTAGCAGTCAGTAATGCCAAGTGTTAGTCTAAGAGTCAAACAGGACTAGACTTGTCTTAGATTTATAAGCCCATGCCCATGGCGGCACATCCCACTCAGAGTCTCAGTGGTCTAGAGGCTGGAGAAACACAAATTGAGGCCCTCAAACATCTCACATCCAAACTTTGATGTCCAGGAGACCCTATTTTGTAAAATTCAGATCTGGTATCTTGGTGTATAACTGAGTCTGTTACCTGCCCCCTCCTGCCCACCATTAGGAGAGGACCTGCTACAGGAGCAGTGCTGTCTTTGATCTGGTTTGCTCTTTTCTGAACTCAAGTCCTAGAAACTCATGTGTTCAGTTTTACAGGTCTTTTATTCAATCCCTGGCACGGCCACGATTGCAGCTGTCACATAAACAAACATCTCCAATCATTTCTAGCTGAGCATAGCCTGGATAGAGATACCAGACTTTAAGGGCTTGAGAGGACACCCGGAGGGAGCAATGTTATCTACTACTTTGGTTGTTATCTTGAGATTAAAACCTGACTGGGAACCCATAGAATACCTTTAGGAACAGGAAGGTGACTCTAGCTCCCCATGTCAACTTGGTTATTTTCTTAAAAAATATTTTGCCTTAATGCACGTCAGTTCAAGGCCAGTCAAAGTCTTGCCTTGAAAAGCCTTCAGCTCCAGTTACACAGACCTGCTCTCCCCACACTCCACGTGTTAATTATCCTTTTTTCTTTAACCAACAGACAACTCAGATTCCTGCCCTGCAATCTCATATATCCCCTCTGGAAGCACCCCATGTAGTCAGGGGGAATGAAGCAGTTGTAATTCTCATACCATGGGAACAAGCAAGAGGATGAGATCAAGAACGCATTGAACAGCAGGGTGCCAGCCTCCGGGAGCTGGATGCAGCATTGCTGTGTTAGATAGGAAGGAGTCTGGAGTCGACACTGAGAACACATGGACATGCCCAAGGGCCAAAAAGAAATAAGAGATCCACCTGAGAAGCACATAAGTGTATTCCCATACTTGGAACAACTGGCCATATCGTTAACCCCTCTCCCTTTACAGTCACTGAGCAGTATGTAAGGTTAAAAAAAGAAAAAAAAAAAAAGCTCCTCTAGGAAAAAGCTCTTAAATGTACAAACACAGAATGGAATGGAATGGAATGGAATGGAATGGAATAGAAAAGTTCAGTTTGAAGGGACCTACAATGATCATCTAGTTCAACTGCCTGACCAATTCAGGGCTGACCCAAAGTTAAAGCACGTTATTAAGGGCATTGTCCAAATGCCTCTTAAACACTGATAGGCTTGGGGCATCGACCACCTCTCTGGGAAGCCCGTTCCAGAAGACTTGGTTGATTCTTTCATGTGTTGCAGTAACACCATTGCTTTTCCAGCCAGGGAAAGTAGGTGCAAAGCTATCTTTGGCAGCTTGGGGTCACAGATATCCTCTGAAAACAACTTTCCTCTCATCCTATGGACATGTGCACACACGTCTTATCTCACTCTGAACGGGGCTTCAGAGAGACAGCAGCTGACAAATTGAATCAAAGCCTGGGATTCACCCAGCCTACTGCTTTTTCTGCTCTGGAGATGTGAGAGAGGCTCCAAAACCCACCAGCGTCCTCCTCCTGAATATATCTTCATGCTCTTTACATCGCCTAGCATATACCTGGTCAGGCAGAGGGGGTTAATTTTGGTCAGGGAACTACAGAAGGACCACAGGGCTGTTGACAGTAGGCATCCCAAACAATTCATCTGGCCCACACCCAGCCCCCTGCCCAGGTCAGAGAGATGCTCAGAGAGGTGGCCAGGGAGGAACAGTGTCTCCAGCTGATCAAGAGGCAAGCCAGATCTCAAGGAAAGGTGTGTGAAAGGCAGGTGGCTCATCTTCCTTGTTAATAGACTAATCAACACAGTCTGACTATATGACCATATAATATTTACATGAAGAAGACTTGTTCTAAGGATGGAAGTGCTAGACTTTACACCAGCTTTCAGTGTATTTTAACTAGCTAAACGTGAAAACAAATAAGTACGTTTATTCTCCCACTGGCCAGCATGGTGAGTTGGGCAGAGATTTCTGTTACTCTCTTTCACCCCACGCGGGTCTGACAGACCCCAGTCTGTCAGATTTTGACATTTACATTGCAAATTCTCTAACGTAGGGATCCTCTCTTACTTATTTGTACAGCACCCAGCACAATTCAGAAATATTCTGTAGTGTAACTACTATAGGCACGTCAGGAAGAGCTGCTGCAGATAATGTTATATTTGATCTGATAAACTCCATAAATATTGACTGCTCATTTCTAAATGACTATTTGTCATGTATTACCCTCTCACAAGCTAATTCTCAATGTAAGCTCATGTTAAGTATGAATCTAGGATGGAAGATAAAGCCATTTGGCTATCAACCATTTTCCTTATTATCCAAAACGTTCATAATATCTGAAAATGTCCTTGTAAGGTAAGCAAAAAGTGTGCTCAGCTGAGGTTATATGTGACATAATTCTCCCAGGGACCCTCTCTTTCAGATAAGAAGTGCCACTAATTCCCATCTCTAGTTCCTGTAAATATCAGAGCTGGTTAGAAATTATTTAACATTAAGCAAGAAAGGTGATTTCTGATCGATCTCTCAGTTCTACAGCACAATACTGATTTTGCTCAAAACAGTTATTAAAATCTCCTTTGAGAAAATCTAGGTGGTTTGTTTCAGAATGACTGGAGTGGAAAGGTTCAGGAGTGTTGAAGAAAACAAAATCTTTTTTTCTCTTCAGTTTAGCATTCGCCTATGACCAGGTGATATGCCACGGTGGTTTGGAAGCCATGGTTTGACGGTTTCCTGACCACATCCTTTCCTAAGCATGCTCTCCCAGCTGGGCTGTGTCTCCCACAATACAAAGCACTTCCAGCTCTGCCCAGGTCACCAGAACTCCATGTACTTGTGAGTCCCAGGCACCATGGAAGAGACAATTTAGATGCAGCTGAGACAAGCCACAGCATGGGAGCAGAAGCAAGAGGCACCTGAACTGTACATCTTGCAAACTGGAAGAAAGAACAGTTCAGGTGGATGCCATTTCATACAGAATCCAACCAAAAGTACGGAATTGTTTTTCTGATCGTTGCAAATCAACCATTACCTAGAAACATTTACTTCCGTGAGAGCTCAGTGGTGTGAATTTGAATAGGAATTCTGCTTTGTCCTTGTAACGTCTGGACTCCCAGGTCACGGCTCATTTTCAGTGCCCTGAGAAGTCATTTAAATTCATCTCTAGTATCAGTATGATTTTTTTTTCTTTTCGATTGTACAATTTTTTCTATTAATCTGTTTTTAGCCAAAGCAGAAATACTCATTAAGGCATATAATGAAGGCAATAACATTTCTAAAGAAGGAGAAATAAGAGATAAAATAAGACAGTTACAAAAGCCTGCCTACTGGAAAAAATGTGAGATAGAAACAGCAAAGCAAAACCCCAAGAGAGCATGGAACAACAGCAGCTCATGGAGTTAGCAGGAAACTGCAAGAGCTTAGACCAGCTATGAATCTGGCTGCTTGTCTTGAGAACATATTTCTCCAGAGTGTCATAGGTTTTTTTATTTGGTCCATACCAACCAAACTAGCAATGAGATGATGTTATTTTTTAAAAGCAGGTCCTGCTAACACATATTTTGCTAAGAATAGGTCCAGCCTGCAAAGAAGCCAATGTTTCCTTAACCTTCCCAAGGCATATCTGTCTGCTTGACCTGGTCTTCTCACTTGCCTACATTTCCTCTTGCCTATTCCTGGCCTTCTCACAGGCTCTCCGTTTATTATTCCAGACACAAATTTTCCCTCTGCCTACCAAAAATGATCCAGTGAGAGTAAGAACATGGAGAATCCTTCCAAAGGGAGCTATCTAAAGGTGCGTGGACAAGCTTCCACCATCTTGTGCCTTTGGTCTTCTTCCTAGTTACTGTGGTTTCCAAGTTTCCTTTCTACCTCCACATTTCTCAAGCTGCAATTCTCTTTCAGATCTCAAATGTGACTACCATGATAGTGGTCATCCAAAATCACTTCAGGTCAGAGGGGAATAAAGTAGCCTCAGCACCAGTCTGTTTTTCCAGTCTCTATCCTACTTGGCTTGCAACCTTTAACCTTTTCATACAGTATCTGATTACTGTATTCAAGGAGTCAGATGAATATTGCTTGGCCCAGGCCCAAGGACGGAGACCTGTACGCTGTTCTCGCTAACTTTACACATGGCCTAGGCACATCTCCAAAGCCTTCAGGAAATTCAAGTCGTTTATTCGTGTTCCTCCTATCCTCTTTTCTCTTTGGTTTGTCCAAAAGGTTTACTCTTGGGAAGCATTTCCAAACTTCTTCTACAGCTTGCGTTTCAGTGTACGGCTTGTGATTTTATCCCTGCTCCAGACACATTTCTGAATTAGAGTAATCAACTCTTGTTTTTCCTTAATTCTGAGAGTGACTCTCTGCCCTGTAGCCTCTCCTTTGAGATTTACATCTGATTCACTACATTTCATTTAGGAACAGCTCAAAAATGTCTTTTTTTCAGCTCAAAGATCTTTAAGGCATGGGCTCAGCAAAGTGCTTACAAATGTGTTGGGTCCCTACGTCTAGGATCTAGATTGACAGAATATAGGAGGCTTTCTAGAGGAGGTTTGACCCATGCCCAGTCCTATGCCCTGAGCGCCTGCTAAAAGCCACCTTGCAGACAGGGTGCTGGGCTAGGTGGTCTTTTTTTTATTATTACCTTTAAAAGGTAATAATAAAAGACCCATAAATATTCTCACTCAGATTCCTGTGTTGAAATTCTGCAAACCAAAATACCAGAGCATATTGAAACCCATGAGGCTTGCCTTTCCTGTTACGTGTGTCTATGGACACACGCTGTGGATGCAGCATCACAGGCTCTATAAATATGCTGTTACCTGCAGAAAGACCAACGCAGCAGCATGGTGCTTACCAAGGGTGGCTGCTTGGAGAATTTAGCGTCTTCTGCATGACTGAGCAAAGAAAAGGTTGTGTGGCAAGATGACCTACCTCCCTAAACCTGATGGCAGATGAGCTAATGGCTTCACCGATGGCATAAACAACGGAATTAAAAGCTCCCTTCACTGCTGCATCATTCTGAGCTGTCTTTGGAGGGCTGAGAAGGACTTCTGGTGACACAAAGGAGAGTCATTATTCAGGGCCTAATTATAACCAACACATGTAGATTTTCCATGGCAGCCTTGGCCTGGTCAGAAAACCCAACATGATATAGCATAACAAAGAAACAGCCCATAAACATTTCTACTTCAGCCCTCTGACTCACAGGCGTCTCTTGACAATGGACATTGATCAATAACCTTTTCCCATGGTGCTTGCTCCCAGACCTGCTGCTTCGCATGCTTTCCCCATTGCCTTTGGAACAGGTTGCACCCATTGAGAATAATCAAATAAGCATGGGCAGAGGGGAGGGTGTTCGTCTTTGCAAGACAGGTGTCGGGCAAGTAACGGAGCTTGAGCCATCCTCAAAGTGAACACCCACCCAAGGGCCAGGCTTGGTCTTCAGCTCTGAGTCCTGACTCATGAGGTAATCACAGCTTTATGGAAGAGGACAAATGCCCTTCCCAACATCACTCAGCATCTCCAAGGGATGGCAATGAGTGGAACAAGTGCCAGCGAGTTCCACAGATCAGGTGTCACTGATGGACACAGGGACTGAGTCACTGACGGGAAAGACGGTGATTGTGAAAGGAGAGGTCCAGAAAAGGGAAACCAGAAATCGAAATAAAAGCTGAGAGCCTTAAAGACAGGTATGAAACACACACCATTCCTATTCAATTGGATTTCTAATTTATTTTGCTGCCAGTCAAAAACATCCATTTTGCCACTCAAGTGGCAAAGCCTTTTACATCTGAGAGTTAATTTGCAGGTGCTGCCTGGGTTGCAAAGTGCCTGCTGTAACCTTGCCAAATGGGAGAGCAGCTTGAAAATTTAGAGCTTCCTTTGTGAAAACATGTGTGTCACGTTTTTGTCACCATCCTGAAGAACTTGGTCTGACCTCCACCAGCGTTGAGGGACCCTCTGAAGGCAAGTTCTTCACCACTGACCACAGCAAACAGAGGCATCCTGGACCTAGTAGAGTTCTGGGAGCATACAAGGACTACAGGCTATCCAGCAACACAAGCTGGGAAAAGGCTTAAGAGGCCTGGCAAGAACAAGGCTGCTGGTACAGGAAAACTGAGATGGACTGTAATTAGTGTTGGAGTAGGTCCCCCAAGGGATCCACGGCAGCCTGACACACTCAGCTTTCAGGGATTTCTTTCCTCTACTTCTGCTTAAATGGCATGTGTGTGCCAGTTTGACTAAACCCTGTGGTGAATATAAAGGAGGGTAAGATGGGGTTTTAGCAGTCCCTGATCCAGACGATGGTAATAGATCTCTTAGATTACTGTAAAACCAGGATGGATGGGAGCTTTAGAGATCTGGTTCATCCCAGCTGCCCCACAACCAGCCAGTTCTACATCATCCATCCATGACTGATCCCTTCCTAAAATCCCCCAGTGATGAGACTCTCTCCCCAGGTGATCTATTCCAATGCTTAACTCCCTTTATAGATGGAGGTCTTTTATTCATGTCTAACCCACAGTCCTTTGCAGTAGTTTGGTGGCAGAAATTTTGTTCACGCTCCCACCCCAATTCAGAAGTGCATTGCCTATCTCCTTGCAGGCCTGACCACCCCAGTGAGAAATATAAGCACCTACCTTTGACAGTGACAAGCACGGAGCTGTATGTCTGGCCTGCCAGGTTGGAGGCTGTGCAGGTGTACAGCCCGTTGTCTATCTGCTTGCAGAAGAGGATCTTCAGCACAAAGTTCTCCTGATCATCCTCATAGATGACATGCCGCCGCCCTTCCAAAATGACCTCGTTGTCCTTCTTCCACACAATCTCTGGCTTGGGCTCGCCCGTCACGTAGCAGCTCAGCTTGGCGTGCTTCCCCTCCGTCACGCTGCATGTACGTGTCAATGCCCCAAAAGTTGCGTTGCGGGCCCCTTTGGTGGTAAGTCCAGCCGCTCTCTCGTAATCCCGGGAGAGGCTGTAGCTGATGCTGGACAACCCTTCTGCCGTGGAGTAAGACTGGGCAGATGTTGAATCAAGAGCCCCATGGGAGATGTCCATCTTCCTGATCTCCTCCCGCCTCTTTTGCAAGTGAGACAACAAGGATGCCGTCTTGCCACAGCTGGTATCGAAGTGGCTGCTGCTGCCCGGGTTGGAAGAGCCCTGCATTTCCACCACCAGTGCGGCTGATGCACTGGCAGAGCCGATGGGATTCTCTGCCCGGCAGGTGTAGGTGCCGCTGTCCCCCAGCCGGGCACACTGGATGGTGAGAGCATTTGACTCCCCAGCAGACTCGATCTGGAAGCGGCCGGCATCAGCCCGGTTCCGCAGATGTCTCCCATCCTTCTCCCAGTTCACGGAGAGGGGAGGGCTCCCCTGAACTTTGCATCTGAACATGGCATCTTCTCCCAAGGTTACTTTGATGGAGGAGGGTTTCTGGATGAAGTATGGGGCTGACTCCGTCACTGTGGTCTCCTCTCCAACTTTGATGCTGACAGCTGCAAAAGCTTCCCCAATGGTGTTCTTGGCCCGGCAGATGTATTGGCCACTGTCCTCCAGGCTCAGATCGTAGATTGTTAGCCTATAGAGATCACCATCTTCTGTGGTTTTAAACCTTCCTCCAGACTGGACTGGAAGTTTATCCTTTTCCCAGCTCACGACTGGGATGGGGTTTCCAATGATCTGGCAGCTTAAGGTGGCATCCTTCCCTACAGACACCATGAATGCCTTAGGCCGGGTCAAGAACCGGGGGACCCCGCTGAACGAGCTGTAATCCATCTTGGTTTCCTAAAGGTTGAGAAAAAAAAAAAAAGTCAAGAGAGAGCAGATTAGACGGTGCAGGCAAAGAATTGCTGCACTTCCATGGTATCAGGACGTTTGACATCTAGAACAGTCTAGTTGGGGCATGTTTTCATTGTCCTTCTCATCATGGGTGAGAAGGTCCCGGAATATTTTAGGTCTTGAAGATTTCTTAGATTTGAGCTCAATAAACTCCTGATGGAGAAGGTAGCTCACTTCCCCACAGGAGTCACTGGGTAAAACACAAGTCTTTGGGCAGTTCATACAGAAAGAACATGATGGTCCTTTTTGGCTTCGGCACTAGGAGTGACCTGCACTAACACTGTATAACGTGGGCTACTTCTGTAGCCGTAGAGAAACAGATGGACGTTAAATTCTGCGAGATGTGTCTACCCATCAAGATACCTCCTCCACCATGCTCATCTCTTCATTTTCATCTCTTTTTCTATCCCAATGCCCTTGCTCTTTTCAATTTTTCTCTTTCTCCCTGCCTTTTTTTTTTTTTTTTTCCTTTTTTGCCTTTTTTTTTTTTTTAATTTTGCTTCTACAACATACGCCATCTCTCCTCTTGCCCTCTCTGGTCATTACCCATCCCTACATCTTGTTCTCTGAATCACGTTCACGCAGACCTTATGGGAAACCCCTCTCCTGCAGGGGCCAGCCTTTAGGAGGACACACAGATATGCCTGTCATATTATTGACGATGTTTCTCTTTATCCCAGTTTCTATTCAACACAACCACTGAGATACAGCTCTTTTGATGACAGTAGTAGCTAATGAGTATCTACAGCTTATATACAGCCTCATCCAGACGGTGTAGGAGCAGAGACATCTGCAGTGGGGATGGATGTTCGTGCACATCTATGGCTGGGTGCACACACACCACACAGATGGGAGTGCAAAGCCACGCAATGGAACCGCCATGGGGAATGCACGCAGCAATCCAAACGGTGCCAGACTTCTCAAAAAAACCCCACGTGGCTTAGGGCTTACAGGAAAGATGTCTCATCGCTTGCGTATTCTCAGCTGCTCTCAGAAGGAGCTGTGCACCAGCCTGCAGCTGTTTGATGATACGGACCAGCCAAGGGGATGAGGCTTAAGCAGTGTTCAAAACTAAAGCTCACGGCAATGCTGGTGCCATTGTATCCCGAGAAAAAAAGCGCTCGGTGGCACTAATCTTTACAGCCATGTTCACTCACACACGGAGTCTACCCATCCCTATGCAGCTAGAGAGCAATACAACAGAGATCACCATCTTCAGGGTCTCCCTAAAGTCCATATAGCACACAAACTTTTCTTGCTTCTTTCCTGCTCCTTACATGGACTCCTGGATCTCCTTTCCCTTCTGCTGGAGGATTCTACTTCTAATCCTCCAAGAAGCCCTTTTCTATGTATTGACTAGCATTTACTTTGATAAGTATAGCACAGCTGAAATCCTGGCCCCATTAGCACCAGTAACTGTGCATCAGCTGACGCTCCCTGGGAGCAGGATTAGACCTGATGATAGTGCTATGTAAGGAGAGCAAGTGTCCCAGCTCCAAGCCTCTCTGGAAGTCCTACTCAGAAGACTTGAGTGCACCATTTCTCTCCAAGCTACTATATCTCTTTGGCCTCATGATGCCAGACACTCCTGTCTTAGCAAGCTCATGCAGCTCCTGTCTGAGCTATGTGAACAGACTCTACTCAGGGGTGATTGCAGCACTGCTCTCACATCTGTGCTTTTTCACCTTCAAAGTGCCACACAAAGCAAAATGACCGGGACACTGTGTGTTGTAACTCAGAAAGGAAATAATAACCAGTCACTGCGACAGAAATATCCTTCTTAATCCTACAGCAGTTCGGCTTCCCCGCTGGCCACAAACCCACCCACTCTCTCACCCAATGGCAGATGCCCACACAATCTCCCCCCACTGCTCCCCCCGCAGCAGAAATCAGCAGGAGCAGGCCAAAAACCTGCTTTCATTTCTTGAGTCACCATTTGAGCAGAGGTTTCATTATTTTTTCCATCCTCCTCCATCTCCTGTTGCAGTGCGTTAATGTTAACGTACAAATCACTGATGGCACCAGGGAGTGGGGGCTGGATTGGCCTGCTGCATGACCTTGGGGAAATTGGTTATTTTCCCCGTGTCTTGGCTCCCCTCCCATTTCATCTTCATATCAGGACAGGGATGGTCTCGCAAATAATTATGTGCACGGTGTATATATGACAATGTATTTGCTGGAGTATATGACAAATCATGTATGAAAATTAATAACAAATTACAATTTTTCATTCCATTTATGCTGCTGGGGATTGAAAGACACAAATTGCCATTGAAACTGAATACCGGTAAACACAAAAATTCAAAATGGTATTCATTGTAGTAATAATTACCATTGAAGATGGCATAGCTGAGCTAACCTTCAAACTTCATTTGGGCCACAGACTTAAGGCAAAACCAAACGTAGCCTTTTTTCTATATTTAACAGGAAAAATACACTACGTCCTATCCTATTCTGTCTTTCCCCCTCCAAAGAACATACGAAACTTTAAGAAACAGTCAAAGACTTTTCCCTTTCCCCAAGAAATTGATCCTTTCTAAACTAATTCAATGTTGGTTGCTTTTGTTTCCTGCTATCAAGCAAATTTCATTATTCCACCAAAAATCTTTAGAAATTAAAGAAAATTCTTTCAAAGCTTAAATCTGAAAAAAAGATGTAATGGGAGAAAATCATTCTTAGTAAACACTAAGAGTGCAAAGAATGATTGACTTGCAGTCATTAGTGCTAAGGCTTTCTGCAGAGCGGTCACCTGCAATACTAGTTGCAATGAATATACAGAACTATTTTTCCCTTGGTCTCAAACTGGTCTAGAAACCCGGGAACTAGCTTGCACTTCTTTAATACCTCTTACTGCCTTCAACCTCTGTCCTCACTTGAGCTTTAAAATGTACTTTCCATAAAGACTTGCAAAGCTGCAAGCAGAGAAGCTGCATGAATGGTTAGAAGATGCAGATACAAGCCTTGGGTTTGAGCCAAAGTACGTTGAAGTCAGTGGAAATTTCCACTGAAGTCAATTGATTGACAATCAGAGTCTTCTGCTAATTTGGGGAAGGACCATTCAACATTCAGAGGGGGACGCCGGGATTCAAGTTCATCTCTGGAGAATCCAGCAGTAACATTCACTACATTAACTAAGAATTAACAACCAAAACACAGACTCAGAGCTCACGTCCTAATCTTTCCCAGCCATTAGCTTGAATTTCAGGCTGTACTGTGTTATCAAAGCACTTGGATCCATCTTCAGAAGACATTGCCATGTCTCGTCCTTCCTAGATCCCTAGCTGTTTCTGACAGATGTGTCACTCTGATTCATTTCCAGCTTCAAATCCACAGCATCAAAAAGAGCAAAAAATAAAGTTGCTTCACTTCTCCTTCAAAGTGGGATCTGCATAACGTGGAGAAGTGCCTGGAGCGCAGAGAAGGCTACAGACACAAGAGGTGCCTGCTTGGGAACCAGCCAGTGACCTTTCAGCAAACAGTGGCTTCCCTCAAACCACCTGCATGCCGCTTTTCTCGCCTGGTCCCCAGGAGACATATCCGTGCCTGAAGAAGAGCTCTGCTCTGTGGGAGCATGGTGGGTGCTCTCAAAGCCTGGCTCCTACAAGGGTGAGAGCAGGAATGCCACTCACTTCCTAAAGCTCTCATGCATTCTCCTCCCCTGCCCTCCTGTGTTAAACAGTGCCCAAACAAGCCCCAGCTGCTCACTGGTATCTCTGATGATAGTCAAGAACAGTTGAAACACAGGGAAGCTGCTGCATTGGGTGCCTGTTGCTTTTGCTCCTGAACCAGACTGGTGCAGCAAGTCCATCCAAGATGCTTCTTCCAGTGGCCATAGCCTCAAGGTCCAGCCTCCCTCTCCCATTGCTCCCAAACACTCGCCCAGTGTTTGCAACTCTCTTCTCTCCATCAGGTACAAGCCACTGTGTCCACAGACTTCCTAGCACAAGGTGAAGACCCCACGTCCTGTGCTCTAATCTACACCACACCTCACTCTCTACCAGCTTTCGCCACATACCCTCACACTCAACGCTCCTTATGCCGTTACAAATGGCCAGGATGCCAGAAGAAAATCCCAGGCTCAGTGAAAAGAGTGTGTGCTCACCAGTATTATTTCAATTTTTAACATGGTAGGAAAGTGAAACGGGGTTTATTCCTTGCTCTGCCACTGGCTTACTTTTATAATCATGAGAAAGTGACTCAAACTCTTGTATCTTGAGTCCCCGTCTGAAAAAGGGGGTAAAAACCTTGCCTTGTGGGCATTGACAACAGGCATGAAATCCTAACCTGCGGCAAGGATGAAGCTGCAATAAGTACCTAACAGTCAGACAGAGCAAAGAGTTCAGATAGGCTGCATTACATAAACTACATTTTATAAGTTTAAATCGGATAAAATGCATCACATTAGATTAGGCTGATAAATAGGTTTAGCAGTAAGAGGGAGAGGATAGCCTTGTAAACATATTGAAAGGACAAGATTTAATATTTCTGCAGTGTAACTTGTTAATAAATTTGGTAAACAATTACACTAATTCAGATTCTTTATATGTACATTAAAACCTAAAAAAAAAGAAAAAAAGTAACTCTGCAAGTGCCAGGACAGCTCCCTTGGAAGAGTTAGGACTGACAACAAAGCATGAATAAACCTAGTCAATGCAGATGCCCTTACCAATTAATCTCAGACATTTACCAGGGTCATATTTCTCCTTGTAATCCCTCTGTGATTAATCATTTGCAGCAGAGATCACATTCCCATCTGGGTATTTCTGAGCACGCCGAAGGCAAAGTAGCAGCACTTGTAATTTTACTTATATCTTTATTCATTCAAAGTTTCACTGTTTTATGTTTGGGAGAAAGAGGCACAAGTACATAGACCTGTCAGATAATGCAAATAAATCAAATCGCTGCCCAGGAACCAACACACGGCCATGCAGCCAGTCAAGGCCTCTTCAATGCTTTCCATCTCTGCCCTACACCTGCTTCCCCATGGACAAGCGAGCAAGTCCTTTGCAGTGGGAACAACCACAGACTTCTCCAGTTCCTGCTGGACTAGTCTGAGGTAATGCTCATCAGGAGAGTCATCAGGAGATGGAGAGTCCTGATGGAGAGTCCTGATGGTGGTGCCATCGTTCTCTTGACCTGTGATTCACTGTGCTGTGCTGGCTGATGGGTTGGTTTCATGTTGCTGCACCAATGTTGAACTGCATCTGGAAAGCCTTCAACAACCTCTGAGAAGATAGAGGTCCCACACCGTGGCATATTGCCCCCCAAGCAGTCAGCAGCCTGTGATGATGCTCTTTGGCATGAGAGAGGACAGGGGTAGCAGGTTATTCTCTGCCCAAGCCTTTCACTTCAATGGTTAGAAAGGGAATCCTGTCCACCGTGACCCTGGGCAACAAGCAAAAAGCACCATGCAATCTATCTCGTAAAATATTCCCAAGACAAATGCAGCCACAAGTAGCACACCTGCATAACTAAGAGACTTTGAGGATGTAAAGCCCAGGTGAGGACAGACACCTAAACCTCAGAGACCACTGAAGTCTGAATACAGATCAGGAGCATGGAGGTTCTCTCTGATATCACGTTAAGACTCATCCCATGCCTGCTTGCTCATTTTTGCAATCCTTTTTTAGCCTTTCTTTGCCAAAGCAGCAAACTGCTAACTTGCTGTTAGAGTTCAGATTTCCTGGACTTTCTCCACAATGCCAACTGTTAAGCCTTGCACTCCTTCGTCTCCTGATGGGAAAGGTAAGATTCGCAGGGAACCTCTCACCGCTGAATCCCCAGCTTTCAAAAAAATACCATTAAAATAGAACCTCTAGATAAAAATCAAGGCAGTGCTAGTATTACTGTAGTTTACATGACATATCTGCACGTGTTGTTCCATCTAAAAACATCAGGAAATGGCATCTGTGGGTGGGAAGGGAAGTTGATGGGTCATAAAATGGGAAGTGCGGATTTCCTTTGATGTTTAAAGTTCTGTTGAGGGAAAAGAGCAGTAACCCAGCTGCTCTATTACTTCTAACAACCTCCCAGGGAACGGACAACTTTGAAATAGAACAAGTATTCAGTGTCAGCTGCAAGCTTAGTGACATCGGGTGGGCACGGATGGACTCCTACAAGCCATTACACCAGACAGGGTGCTTTAGGGGTGAAATGCACACCAGCACACCCAGTGCTACATGCCCATTACGTCTGTAAATCATGTGTAAGTAGAGATTCGCGCCGATGCACTAATCCGAGATGGCAGAATTTATCTGACGCCCGTTTCATCAGAGCAGGAAAGGTACCTGTCATGGAGGAGCTGGACTCAGCTTAGCTTGGGTTACTATAAATTCCACTTCAGTGAGGGACAACAGATTTTGGCATGTTCAAAGGTCATTTGATGAGCAGATGGAAGAGCTTTCCATGGTGGTTTGGAGAATCAGTGTCCCTGCGCTGTGGGAGATGTTGGACAGAGAGGACTCCATGTACCTGCAATAAACTAAGCCTATTGCAATAAGCTTCTAACTCAATTCAGACTAAGGCTCGTTTGCATTCCCTGCCATCTATTGCCTCCACAGTAAGCCAAAGTCCAGGGGAGATGTGAAGGGAAATTTCACAGCTGGTCAGTGGCTAACATGGTGTTAAATTTGGTGAGCAGCCCTCAGCAAAAAGATGGCTGAGCTCAAAGCAAAACTATCTTACACTTCTGATCATCAGGGTAGGGCTAAATACGCACCAGCTGTCTAGGAAGGGACCTGCATCACCTCATGCTCCCAGAATTAATCCTTCATCAGTAACCTGAATATTTCCAATGACCGGTAGCAAACAAAAGATTCAAAGAAACCATTAGAAAATTTCCAACAAGAAACAAAACCAAATCGCGTGGTTTGCACACACTACCAGGTGAGGCAGTCAGACCACCTCCCAGTCACCTAAGCACACGTACACTTGATGTAAACCATGGGAGGCTGAAGCCACTTACATGATTTATATGGTTAAAGAACATGCTTATCTTTCCTCTTCGATATAGAGACAGACCTTTTGCTTATAAAGCTCGTCCCTCTTTTAACCATATGGCCAGCAATCACTTCCCACCAACACACCAATAGCTTCAGGAAGCTCCGTGCGAGGAAGGGAATTCTTCCTACTTGGTCTTCGTTGCAGCATGGGTCTTCACTTCGGATTCCCCCCTTGATGGAGCTACAAAACAACCCCAGAAACTTCCAGAGGACTAAGATTGCTCAGATCAGCCCCTCAAGACTCCATGGCAGCATCTTTTCCTCTTGTTTTTTGGAGCCTAAAGGTACCCAGGCCACTCTGACAACATGTAAATAAAGGCTACAGCACAAGGGAGGTCTCGGGCATACAGTGATTCTCATTCCTGCTCCACGGGGGTGAGAAGGTAGGAGACAAATGCAGGGAAAGGACAAAAATTCTGGGTTTGCCACCCTGGGGACAGAAAAGGAGCAATGCAAATTCTAGCAATTTCATCACAAATTTCACCCAGCTGGATTTTGCTTTATCCACAGCCCCTGGAGAGAAGTGGCTACGGCAGAATCCCAGCTGCAGCTACACCCCGGTGTCTGCTCGGATGACAAAGCTTGAGCCAGGTGAGCTGTAAAGGTTCAGAGAAACAGTGGATTCACACTGGTTCATTTTACTTTATTGGTCTTACGGTTTAGAAGGCTAGACTTTTATGTCTGAAGTTGGCAGCACTATGTTACAGCTGCACTAACGCACGTTTCTTCTCCGCATGCACACATGCATAAGCACGTATACCTTTCTCTCCCTTGCACGAATAAAACCAGCGCTGAACCAAATAATCCCAACTCTTAAATCCTTTGCATTAACAGAAAAATAAACTCGCTTACATTAAGCTAGAAACACTGCCTCCAGTTCTAGCACATGTGATTTCCTACTTGAGGGAGTTGTGGGATCACAGCTCCCATAGGGACAAAGAATTCCCTTGGTGACAACTAGCAGCGAGGCTCCGACCTAAGCCCTTGTATTTTAACAAGTGGACGTCATTGTCATTACAGCCACTCCACCCCATTGAGCTGTAGGGCCGAAAATAGCCTCAGCTGTCGAGCTCCATCTCTCTCCATCTCTCGTCAGAGCCATTTGTAGAAACGCGAGGAGGGTGGGGGGTTGCGGTGTGAATCGGGATCGACGCTGGAGAGAAGCTCAGAGGAAAAAAAGCCCTTGCTGAAGAGACAAGCGGCACTGAGATTATGCCCTGGAAGTAAAACTTTTAAAAACACTCCTTGCTGGCACCTCTTCACAGGAACCATATTTTTTCCAGGCTCTCCATGCACATGGCTGTCCCCAATATGGGGACAAAAGGTATCAAGTAGAGTCAACAGCTTTAAACCTGATTTTCCTCTCTTTTCTGCTCTCCTTTGGAGGTTGATCTTTGCTCTTTTAATAACATGACCACAAGCAATTAAGCAAAGCAATCCGTATTCGGTTCAGACCAGAAGAAGGATGGATTTACTACTCGCACCTTCAGCTCCATCTTCAAATATGTTTCATAAAGCGAGACACACTCCAGCATAGTAACACTGACATAGAAATAACCTCACCCCTCCCTCAGCTACGAACAACATTCTCCACTTTCTGCTGGCTACCGGCGTCCCCAAGTCCGCTTCTCTTAGTTTAGGTCTTACCTGGAGTCTTGTCAGAGTCTGAGGAGAAGCAAAGCTCTGGGCAGAGTAAGAAAAAGCCGATTCCTACTGAGATGACAGAAGGGGGAAGGGAGAAGAGGGGAACAGAGGACATGGGGAGACCATGTTGGTTTTGGTTCCCCCCCGCCCTTTCCCCTCCAGGAAAATAAAACAGAAACCCCAGCGATGGCAGGGACGTGCAGCAGAAGGTCCCCCCAAGTCCCCTGGCAGTGGCTTTGCGGCTCGGGGTTAGGCTGTGCCGCCCCCCCCCTCCCCACCCCTCCTCTGGGTTGTCCTCCTCCAGTCAAATAGCTGACGTGCTTTGCTTTCCCTCTGCAGTCCAGCTCCAAAATAGCTCTGGGTGTCATTTACTGGGGAGATCAAGTTTCCTGCAGGAGAGAGGCGAAAGGGCATCATTTTAGGGACCCGCTGCGACGGTCCAGCAACAGGGAGGGGGAAACCATCAGAGGTGTGTGTGTTTGGTGGTGCGGGGGACAGGCTGCGGCAACAGGGTGGGTCAGAACCGCTCCTCAAGAGTCCATCCCGAAGCCAAGTGATAAATGTGATGTGGGGACTCAGGAGCAGGCAGCTGCCAACTTATCAGCATTGCACACTAGAGAGGAATTCTTTTCCAAAGGCATCAGATCAATAGTAGGTTTATTTATAACCTCCCAGGCAAGAGTTTTTACAATGGCGAATAAATGGCAAGTTAATGAACCTAAGCATATCTCTCCCTACCTTTTTGCTGCATGAATCTGAAGTGTCCGCAAAAATGGCATGAGTTGCACATACATCACATCTCAAAGGCTCAAGATCCTATTTTCTCTATTTACTAGTAAAATTGCTGGGTTTTTTAACAATTTCCTGAACACAGAGTTCACATCAACTCTTATTAGCAAAGTATTTTGAATTTAAAAGTTATTTCTGTTAATGATAGAGGAGCTAGAACAGAGTCCAGCAGGCTCCCCCACAACCACTTTACTTCTGTGCCGGCTATCAGAAGTGAACTACGAGATATGCTTATTTTTGGCAGTAAACAAAGCAGATAACGTGCTGCAGAGTCCAAGGGCATGGATCAGCTAAAGACACAACAGTATGTTGTGTTTATTCACTTTTCAGGGCACAAAAACACCAGCAGGGGAGCAAAATGGGGTTTTAGTCAGGATTTTGAAAGCAGGGGTTGCAAAGAGTCAGAGGGACCAAAGATAGGGAACCGTGGTAGCTGCAGTGTCCTATATTATCAGGGCAGAGAAACGGCTGTTTCTGCCTTGCACACAGTAGGAATCTCAACTCTTGAAGACTCTAAGTTTTGCATTGGGTTCACAGGGCATTTGGCTACGGAAAACTAAAATGTGGAAGACATCAAGTGTGACCTGACTGCTAATGGGATCTCCTTGAAAGCAGAGCTCAAGGAGAAGGTGATAAGGATGAAAAGCAATAAGATCAGGAGGACTCCATTAACTTAATGCAATGGGATGACCAAGGACAAGGATGCTGGCCAGCAGGAGACACTGAAGCTGTCCTAGGGCTGGTTTCTCTACAGGGAAGAAGCTAGACGCTGGTTTGGTCTAGAAGCAGACCATGTTTCAACCCATGCAGTGACCTGCTGAGAGCAGGGCTGTCACCTGCTGGAGAATTGACCCAGTGATGGAAGAGAAAAAGCCACAGCAAGCATAAGATACACCATCATCTTCCAAAGGGGGAATAGGAAGGGTAGTGTTGACTAGTGACTCTCTGACGAGGGAGGTGGAAGGACCCACCTCTCAAATCTAACCATAAGCAATTTGCTGCCCACCAGTGACCAAATCTGAGACACTGCAGAAAGGTGGCATGCTACTGCCTCATGCTCCCCACTCCTTTCAAGTCAGAATAGTCAGAATTTACCCACTGGGACAAAACAGAGCGTAAAATTATAGGATTGAGGGAAAAAAGGTACTTAGATGTCAGGTGACATCTGAACTGCCTGTGCCTTGGCTAAGTAACTTTATCTGATTGTGCAACTCATCTCCCCTTTTAAAGATGCTGGCCATTCTGCTCAGTTCTTCCCTCTGTTTTGAAGATGGTTTAAAGTTTTAGCTGCAGGCGCAGTAGCAGATACCTACCAACAATCTTACAATGACCTCCCAAAGACACGGAAAAGCTGCCCAAGTTTTGTTACCAACAAACCCAGCACACCTTTGAATCAATGTAATTCCATTTCTGAACAGGATAGTTTGTACTGTTGCACACGCAGAACATAAAAATAAATTATTTCCTATCAAGTCCTGCTTTGCACTTCAAAGTCTACCCCCAACCTGAAACTTGAATAAAGCAGTGCCCCATTTGGAGCAAACCAAAGCAAATGAAATGTTCCCCAGCCCTCCATGAAGCAACCTTGCTTACGCTTCCCTGCCCTGTGAGATCCAGCAAACTGCGGAGCAAGTGCCAGAGGCACAAGGTGGATTCTTATGAGACTAAATGAGCAATGATGTCTTTCACTCAACACGTTGCTGTCTTCAAGGGGGAGCTCAGAAACACCACTTTATGCACTCCACTTTTTTTTGTAATGTGTATAAGGGGCCAGCTGCACGTACTAGAATTACAAAGTCATGACAGGTTCATTTTTACCACTGTCATGATTAGCAGCTCAATGACTATTGGTAAGTGATTGCTGGACCCACTGTGGCTGATGCTTCTCTGAAAAACAGAACAAACACCAGCAAAATTCTCCACCGTACAGTTAGACGTAAATAATGAACTCCATCCAGGCTCCACCACTAGAAACTTGAAGAAGGATTAGGTACTTAATATGCAGCAATCACTATTTGGAGATGCTAATTATAAGACAAATGCAACTGCTTCAGCTTCATTTGGCAACCCTGTGATGATGATACAACAGCCTCTGCCTGGCTTCCAAACCACCATCTCTGAGTTCACCTCTGAAATGAAAGCACATTTTTTTGGAAGGGCTTCCAGATGCGCAGCTTGTTTCTGTGGTTCACCTGGTGCCTTTCAGAGAGACGGACAAGAAATGCCTTTTTAATTTTTTCTTTGGCCAGCAAGTGAGACATGTGGGAGGTGGTGTTTATTTTAATGAAGGCTTTTAAACATATTTTGGTCAGCAAATCTGTGCAATCCTTTTACACTGGGAGGACAATCCTTCCTACGGTCCAAGGAGAAAGTGCCCAAACTGGGTTTAATGTCCCAGCATATTGCCACCTGTTTACCTGATGGGAAAAAGGATCCTTGTCCAGATTGCCCCCCACCTTGGCATATCGTCATGGAGCATTTATCTCATTGCTTAGCTGTAGGCTCCTTGCAGCTCACCTTACAGTGTCTGCCAATACTCAGGACTAGCATCTTCTAGGCACCACGCAGACAAGCGATAATCGATCTCTGTTCTTGCACTAGTGACCCCTTTTTTAGATGCTGTGACTTGCCCTAATTATCTTGACATGAGTGGATCACCCAAGATACTCTGAAAGGTCACTAAAAATGAGATGAACTGAAATACCTACAGTACCATGAGTCATTTATCTACTCAGGAACTACAACACATCATGGGTTTAAAATAAAATCTTATGAGGAGCAGCTGAGGGAACTGGGGTTGTTCAGCCTGGAGAAGAGGAGGCTGAGGGGAGACCTTATCGCTCTCTACAACTACCTGAAAGGAGGTTGTAGCACGGTGGGGGTCGGTCTCTTCTCCCAAGTAACAAGCTATAGGACAAGAGGGAACGGCCTCAAGCTGTGCCAGGGGAGGTTTAGATTGGATATTAGGAAAAATTTCTTCACCGAAAGGGTTGTCAAGCATTGGAACTGGCTGCTCAGGGAAGAGGTTGAGTCACCATCCCTGGAGGTATTTAAAAGATGTGGGGCTTAGGGACATGGTCAAGCATTGGAACAGGCTGCCCAGAGAGGTGGTGGAGTCACCATCCCTGGAGGTGTTCAAAAAACGTGTAGATGTGGCACTTCAGGACATGGTTTAGGAGGCATGGTGGTGTTGGGTTGGTGGTTGAACTTCATGATCTTAGAGGTCTTTTCCAACCTTAATGATTCTATGATGGTTTAGTGGTGAACTTGGCAGTGCTAGGTTAACGGTTGGACTCTATGATCTTAAGGGTCTTTTCCAACCTAAATGGTTCTATGATTCTATAAAGGAAGATCTATACATGATGAGCTAATAAAAGTTTGAATTTATAGAAAGAATGATGAAAGGGTTGAAGGAACCTGCATTTGAATGAAGACAAATAAAATGTCATCAGGCACGGTACTAGTTCCTTCTTCTTTGAAAAGCCAACAGACAGCTTTTCCATTACATATGCTTTCTTCCCACTCCAAATATCAGGGAAACGTGCTTTAAATAGCAGCTTCTGCTCATGCAGTTTTAAAATACAGAAAAAAAATCTTTTCTTGCACTTGAAAACTACATCTTTGAGCTCCAAAATTGCTCATCTAAACTCTTAAGTTGAAAGTAAAAGGATGCCAAACTGATTTAAGCATAGTTTACAGACACTGAAACAAGCCGTGCTTGGTCTTCCTCCAAGAAATCAATTCAATTCTTTGAATTACTAAAACTAGCAAGGCCTGAGGCATTAGGTCTGATTTCAATATTCCTCTTAAGTACCAGATTTTTCGCATAAAAGGGCAGGTTTTTGTCAAAGAAAAGATTCCTGCTTCTCCCCACAGGAGAATTTAATTTGATTCTTTTTCCCCACATGATGCTGCACAAAAATTTAAAAGCTGACACCATTTTTTCTTCTCACTATGTTTACTCAGTTTTTACAGAAAACTAAGAGCACATCCTGATGCTTTGTCTCCCTATCTAACATTAAGAGTAATTCAGGGAAAAAAACCCTCAATGCTAATAGAAATTTCACACACAAATAACCCACAGACAACATGAGATATTTTTCCTACCGCACCTAATTCTGATAGATAAGACCACCTAATTCTGTGCTAAACACCACTAGATCACTAGCAGTTCCCTAAAGCACTCTTAATGTTCTTAATATTCCCCCAAAAAAGGTTACATATGCCTGGCAACATTAATTGATAGAGTCATGGAGGACACAGAAAGTTACTGTATTACAAAGGCAAATCTAAGTGTTACCTTAAGTTAAAAAAAGAACAGAGGTGCTGGATTAATTTTTTCTGAAAGGCAGCTTTTCAGAATTTTAGGAAAAACTGATTTGTGAACAGACAACAAAGAAAAGGCAAAAGCGACACACACTTGCCTGCCAAGGCTTCCAAAAAGGCTTATAAATGTTCCTACATCTTTTTCAGTGCTTCCTTGCCCTTAACATTAAACTTTTTCCGACCTAGCTAATCTAAACTAAATTCCTAAATTCTAAAGTTCCTCCTGCCTACATACCCCAAACAGGAAAGACACATGGTACCCTTCCATTTTGGCAGGAAGCCTGGAGTTGTTTGAAGACCACTGTCTCCACTCATCTCCTCTTCTTTGCCCCGAATGCCCCTAACTCATTTCTGACCTGCTGATCATTTCCATTGCTCTCTGCTGGACCGAATCCAGCTGTCTACATAAATTTGAAGAGCGAGGACCAAACCCAGGCACAACCCTCCGGCTGCTGCCTATCAGGGAAGATCAGAAGGATTACTTCGGACATGCTGCTGCCTACCGCTGCCTTTGTACATCCCATTATGGATTTTTGCCTATTTCAAAACAGCCAGGCACTGTTGATCCCAAATCCACTTGTGCTTCCCAGTAATCCCCAAATCCTTCACAGAACTGCACCTGAGCAGCATTTTCCTATGCTGTCATTGAGCATGAGATTATTTTTTAACCCTTTCAGAGAACTTCGTATATTTTTTTTCATTCATGAATATGTGTTTGTAGAACTCTAAGCCTGACTTACCAAAGCCTCAAGAGACCCTGCCAAAATCAGATTTTCAGTAAAAATGTTACCAGTGCATCGGTGGCACAGCCTGTTTGGTTCCGCTTGACAAATCCTTCCATTTTGACACTAAATCTGCAATAACTACATATTGAATAAAGCTCTGCGCCCATTCTACAGTACTTATTCTAGATCACATTCCAAAACTGTTTACAAAACTGTGACAGAAAAGAGTGCTGAGTTTGTTTATTTTTTAATTCAATTTATGTGTCTTTCTTTGCTTTCTATCTATAACACTGTCATACAGGTGAATTAGATTGGACTAACAAAGCTTCACAGAGGTTAACTGTGACTCTCCTCTTGAGCATCTCTTCAGTGCTCACAAGATAGTTTTTTACCTTTNCATCTGGAATATCACAAGTACCCTACAAAGTTCGTGAGGTCCAGCCCATTTTAAAACATTTTTTGTTTTTATGCACTTTCTAACCATAGGTATTTACCCCTGTGTTACAGGCATTAACTATGATATTCACCTGGTTGCAGCCTGCTTTGCACTATGTAAAAATAAAATAAAAAGAAAAAAAACAAAAAGAAGTTTTTCTAACAGCTCTCCTGCTTTACTGAATATTCAACAAATCGTTACTCAATCTTTTCTTATCCCCTATATAATTGCAAAATTATTTTTGTTATTCTTAATTCACTTGCTATTTACATTGTATTTCATGCCTTAGCTTTTCTTGAGTGTCTGCCTGTGCTCAGCTCTGTTCCGGCACACACCGTCTTTGAGAGCACTTACGTCCACAGCTGGAACAGCAGTACCATCACACTCACATTTTCTGAATAGTCCACAAACCTTCCTTGATTACTGTGGCTCCACTCTGAACAAGGGCATCTCCATTTCTCTAAGTGCAACTCAAATTCACCTGCATCTGAACTGTGTGTAAGGGCGGGGGAAAGTTCCTTATGAGGGTGGTACAGCCCTGGAACGTGGGATCTCCACCTGTGGAGATCTGCAGAATTTGAGTGGACAAGGCTCTGAGCTGTGAAACTGGCCCTGCTCTGAGCAGGGGTAGGAGTAGATACATCAGAAGTCCCTTACAATCTTAGTTTTTTTATGTTATGATCCTAGGAGCTGATCAGTTCTTCTCTTAGAATATGTTTCTTGGAGATTTCCACTTTAAAACTGGCCATCAAAGCTGTCTAGTACTCCTTGAGTATTATACGGGTCACCTTTGATTTAAAGGGAATAAAAAAACCTCAAGAATTAGGCTTCACTAGTTTCTCCATGGATTTATTCTCTACATGAAGAAAAAAAACCATGCTGCCACAAACAGACACTGAGTTTACCACTTCTTTTGCACTGGGGGCAGTGCAATTGCCATAGCTAAATAATAGCTTTTCTTTGTAGAAAACAGTCATTTTTTTAAAAAGAACTGTTTTTCAAAAATTCTTCCATTCCTTTTAAGCTCTCCCCATGCCTCCTATGGGTTGTTCTTTGTATTTCTTCTTTTCTGTCCCTTCCTCTCAGTCACAACCTTCACATCTTTAAATATTCCATCCTTTCTGAAAACATGCGTACTCTTGAAGCGCCGGGGTTTTTTTTTTTGCAACAAGCAGCTGCTCCCTGAGCAACCACCGTTTTCCTGAAGGTTTAGATCCAGAAGCATTTTCATGGTAGGCTTTGTAGCACTGCGTGTCAGCAGTTTGCCAGCTATTGCCTTGCTACCCAGCAAGGTTTTATAGCAAGGTTAAAAGGTACTGCGCTGGATACATTCGGATTTAGTCCTGATGTAAGTACTCTTTTGTTTGTGAATAACTTCTTTGCTGAGTGGTGAAAATCTTAATATGCAAATATCTTGGATCACACAGAGTCAACTGAAGAGACCAGGGAGAAGCACGTCAGAAGCTTCTGTATGTAAATATTCAGACAATAGTAGGACATCAGAAGTTAGAGGCTGATTTGCCTTATGGAATGTCTTTTACACAAGAAGTTTAATCCCTATCAGAAAGTTACCTAAAAGTAATGTCTATTTTTAAGTGCTTAACTAGTACCACTGATGTCAATGGGATTAGACAGATGCTCTAAGCTAGTCATATGCACAAATCTCTTCCTTGGTAGTGGTTCCAGTTAAGGAAGAGGTGTCAGCATTGACAAAATTGTCTCTGTTTCTCATCCCAAGCCGTCTCCAGCCCTTGCCCAGTGACTCAGCTCATCCCAGTGCCTACAGATCACCACTGTCTGGCTGCGGACAGGCAAGTGCCCGAGAAATATGTTGAGTGTCACCTCAGCCTTTCTTCTGCCTCTCCAGTTCATCCATCTCTTGTACTTCTTCATGAGGAGAGCTTGTAGGGGCAGCGACAGCATTTTCCTTCTTGTTAACACGCTGCCCTGTGATCAATGACAATGAATGCTTTACTCAAAAATAAAACTCTCATGACTACATTATTATTGGGTGAGGCGAGTTCTGCTTTCCAGGGATTACCTAATTGAGTGCATGTCCTACTACTTATCTTGGACATGCTGCAGAAGTTAATACTGATGCCTAACCTCTAATTTCTTCCAACACCCCTATTATCAACCTGAGTACATTCCAGTCATGATCAATGCCTGTGTCAAAGGCTGAATCTGAGAGATGTGGCATTCTCAGCTCTGAATTAAGAAAAGTGGTTACAAACATACCAGTTAGGTAAGGGAAGATTTAGATCAGAGGGTGACAATCAGGTTTTTTTTTTTTTTAGAAAGCTATCTTAATTATTTTAGTTGTATTAAAATTACCTTAAATTATTTTTTTAAATTATTTGAAATTATAAATAATTGGGTATGGGTTTTTTTTTCATTATCCTCTGGAAGGCATGCAAAGGTCCCTCAGGAAAGAAGGAAGGAGCAAGCACCAAGTTTTTATTCAAGTGTGCTCTTCTGAAAGGGACCTATTATAAGAGCAATTTCATTTACAAGATAAACAGTGGCAATACTTCGTATTTAAATCACGGGTAGATTAGAAGAACATATTTGTATTGAAATAGCAATGGCATTAACATTGCACAGCTTCTAAAAATTAAGAATGAAGATAATCTTTAATCTTGCTGCATTAAATGCTAAAACTCATGGAGCATGTATTTGTTCTTCTCCCCAGAGAACATGGACGGGTGTCATCGGATTTACAGGCTCCTGCAGTCATGTCTAAAATACCTGGGGGGTGACTGTGTGTCCTTTGATCTGCATGCCAGTATAAGCTTGGCTCTTGTACCTTAAGTGTTTCCTTAAATTTCAAGGCAAAATTTTTGCAAGTTATCCAACAATAGATATTTATACAACTCTTGGTTGTAGTCAGTGGCACTTACAGGACTTTAGTGTGGTTATGTTCCAACAGGATACACATCCACACTTTTAAAAAAAAAAGGTGTCTGCACAAAGGATTTATAACCCTAGTAAGTCAATTTCTTTCCACATCACAGCAGAATTCAGTCCTTAAATTCCCCTCAGCTGGAACCCGGGTCAACCATTTACAAGGTGATTAAGCATCCAGGAAAGCCTCCACTTATACACCTATAAATCCACAGACCAGCTTCTCTTCACAATTGCTGTCAGCAACTGTCTTCAAAATCTAACTAATAGTTGGACTGAATTTTGAAGTAATTCTGATTAAAATGGAGTATAACTTTGCTTACTGATAAGTGATGCCTATGCTGAACACAGGGAAAACAGAAGCTGTTGCTACCATACACTCTCAGCTTAATAGTGGTCTCAGCTTAAGCTACACTAACTCTGTCCTGTTTGGACAGCAACAGTAGCACAAATAGTGAAACACCATTCCCAAGAGCTCTCTGTGCACCATGTTGGATGAACACGGGTATAAGATCTGTGAGAAGAGCATAGTAACTTACTCTACAAAGACTTTACAGGGCCTGAGTAAATACACAGAGTAAATTCTTGCCACACCTCCATCCTCATTTCGCTCAGGTGGCCACCATATCAAAATGCACCATTCATTCAGGTATTCTGATAAAACCCCTGGTACTAGCAAGAAGATTTTATTTCCCCCATTAACACCTGTGACATCATACAGCTAATCCCTCTTACTTGTTAAGTTGTTTGTTCTTCTGGGCATTGCGTTTTGATGGAATTGCCCTATAGGCTTTGCTATGCCAGTGATCTGACGGGATAATGTAAAATCTTCTTTTGCATTATCGTTGCCATGCCAACAGGTTATATATTTGTTGCAAATGGACTCGTGGATCACAGACATAATAAAGGGGTACCCCACCGACTCAGCTAGATTGCTCCTCTAAAACCATTTATGCCAATTGCTCGCTCATCTTTGTTTAAAGTTCTAATACATCTTCAGCAGTCTTATTTTTCACTTCAAATGATTACAGTCTGTCCTGTACTGGCTATAAACCACGAGCTTCTAGTGTCACACTGATCCAACTATAATGACTTAACCCAAGCAGATCTGGAGTTCTTTCCTATTTACATCACAAACTGACAAGTCAGCCTCAACCCCATGAAAAGCAGAAGGAACTCACTCTCATTCAATAGGTCTGTAGCACAGCAAGATGGGAGAGAGATCAGAAATGGGTCCTGAGAGTTAGCAAGCTACCCATTTATCGAAGAGGATTAGCTAAACAACTATGCATGCAGCGTAGCCTACATGAGATTCAAAACTCACTCTTACCTACAGAAGCCACTCTTATCTTCTAATTATTGACGAGAATATAACCAAGCAACTTCTAGTAGCTCTGAATCTCATCTACATTTCTCAAAACAGTTTATTGTCAAAGTTAGAGCTTATGTCACAATAAATTCTTTCTGTAAATCAGAATGCCCACATAGCTCCTTCACGTTGCACGTGTTGCATGCGAGGCTCTGCACGGGGCACTCACAACCAGCTAGCTGTGAATGAACCGGCAGCAGGAAACCTAACCTTTAATGCAATCACACAAGTAAAGAAGGAAACGGAAGAGGAGAAAAATCACTTTTGCTTTGAGCAGTCTGAAGCTAGAGCCTGCAAAATTGTCACTGAAGGTGGATTTAGGGTGCATTTGTGGGTTGTCAGTCACTTTGTAGCCAGTTGCTCACATTTGTTCTGACACACACATGTGCACTCCCGCACTCACAAAACCACACACAAGTTTCAAAGCATTCAAGCAGATTTTTCTCAACGCTGATTTTACAGTTAGAACCCACGTATCCTGCTACTTGCATCTATCTCCCTACTACTTTTGTGAAAGTCAGTAGAAGCTACACTGGGTCCTGATTTGTATGCAGATCTGTGAAAAGAAAATAAATATGACTATTAAACATTGTACTACTATATTTTTGAGTTTTCTTAAACCACCCAAAGCAAAACGATAAATCCATGGCAGTGAATTAAAATTTTATATTAAGAGCAAAAATCTACCAATCTCACATTCAAGTTTGCAGTTTATGAGAGATCCCCAGCTTTTTTACCCTGCAACGTTAATGGTTTGCTGTGACAGGCATTTTTCAGCCACCACCACAGACTAGGAAGGTCACAAACACAGGGCGTGGGGAGAGAAACTGCATTTGAGTTACATACTACAGATTACCTTCAGTAACGACTTACCCGAGCCACAAGGATCTGGGAATTGTATACCACAAGCAATAGCAGAAACTACTTGGCAGGCAGTCATATAGTCTGAAATTAGTGAAATTTATTATATAAAATAGTGTTTTGTAGTAAAATTTAGAAGGCAGGCAAGGGCTCTGCTACAAGGAAGAATATGGCACCAGCCTTTTATCACCAGTGTAAGAGAGATCCATTTCTAGGACAACACATTAGTGAGGAAACTAAGATGACATATATAAACACTTGTCACTTTTTTAGTTGATCATTACTTCCCTTTTAACAGCTAGACCGAGATCTTTATGCTAAACCTCTTTTCTCCACTTCAGACGTCCATCTTCTGCATTTCACACACTGATCCTAAACAAATAAAACAAACGTTTCAGTTTTACATTTGTATATAATCCGTTTGCAGTAACATTGACTTTTCAGACAAATGCAATGCAGCAAAATTTGTTCTTTAACCAGTGCAAAAGAATGCTGCTTCTTTTAGGATCACTAATTCTTCAGGAGTATTTAACTGAATTCACTACTTAGTGAGGCTGTGCATCTTTTGCAACCCAACACTCTTGAACTATATATATCTATACCCAGCGTGATTCATCTGCTAGAAATCAAAGGTCTCCTCAGTAAGTTTAATGAGTTAGCACTGTGGAAACACAGTGGTTTTAGTTTTATATGGGACTATTATTTAAATCAGAACAGTACAACCAAATGGCACGGCTTCACAAAGGTCAGCCTATCAAACACATATGTATTTCAAATACTTCCAATTAACATTATTTAAAAATCAACATAAGATACCAAATGTTATCAGACTAATTCGGGGGTAACAGGCTAGGAGGAAAACATTTTGCTATGACTGTTTTCCAAAGTATCTTCAGAGGCAAGCTGCCAGCATAGTTATACTAAAATAGTTGCAACTATTCTATTACAGGTGTTTTGGAACAAGTATCAAAGCAACCAAGCTGTATTTGAATAAAAGCAGAGACAGCCATCAGTGGAGGGATGTTTCTCTAATGATCTGCTAAATAACAGTGCTTTGGAAATCCTCTTCTCTACAAAAAAGAAAAAAAAAAGGGGGGGCAGGGGTCCTGCAGTGCCCCCAAAATTAAATTATGGGTCCAAAACAGCAATGACAACAGACACCTGCTAAGAGTAGATGAAGATAGCTTAAGTCCGGAAACCAACAAACACATCTGATCTGCTTCCATTATCCTAGTTAGGCATTTTTATATGAAGACTTCAATTTTGGTTTTTATGTTGTCCTGCAACATATCAGGGCTGGGATGGCACAGAGGCTATTTCATAACCAGAATTCCTGTGGCTTGCCAAAAGTAACAGCCCTTGATCATTCCTAAACCCGAGAGCATGTACCACCCAAACCCACAGAGGAGCGGTGGGCTGGACGCCTCCGGGAGCCACTGCAGCCTCCTCCCTCGAACCACTCCTGACACTTCTGCTCTCAGTTCTCCGCAGCAGAACGTATGTACCCTGTAGAGTCACACAAAAGCTTCAGAACATTCTTCCTCGGTCACCTACACAATACGGGAAGTGCAAAAACTTGTGGATTTGGGATGGAAGCGGAGGGAAAGAGGAACCAAAAATGTTTGTGGGGTGTTGATTTGGGAGGAACTCTTTCACAAGTGAGCTATGGAAAAAGAGCTCAAGTAACTTCGTATCAAGATATTTGACGTGTGTAGGTCAGTTTAATCTGGAAATGTCCTGCCTGCAAATTACATGTTTCAATTATTCAAAGCACCATGAAAATCTTTATAAATTTTCCACTGATTAAAAACAATTGTACCAATTACTTTTTTCTGCATGTCACCAGAAAAGAAAACGCTTAGAAATTTTAAGCTCTAAACTGAGGAACACCTTTTCCCCTGCGAGGTTTGAAATTTCACACTAGACTCCACAAGACAAACAAGCGGAATCCTTGCATTAGCTGTGGAATGCTTGACTTGTGACCAGTAATGCATTCACAAACTATGCAGGATAGGATTAATCCCATCAACAATGTAAGTAACAACGGAGATAGTCAGCTTATGCTCCATATGTTACTAATGGAAGAAACAAGGGCAATTCCAGCCCACTCGACCTGCCAGACTGGCCCTACCTATCTATGTGTTACCAGGAGGGATCGCCCTCAATGCTTATGAAGTGTATAAAGTGCTGGCTATCATATGCAGAACAGAAGGGATCCTCAAAAGCCTATACAGAGCAGCTGATGGTACAAATAAAAAAGCAGGTGTTCACAACATATCAACAGTACATTTCACTTTTTGACTGTCTATACCTACCTGGTGTGCACATAGACACACTATGTGCAATTCCAGAATATAAAGTTTCCATATACCTGAGGTTTGCCTAAATTCATCTCATTGAGGAAGGGAGAGGGGACTCAAGATCTGCATGTCACTGATTTGCAAAGCACATTGTCTTTCAGCATCTTTTAGGACATTCAGCATAAAGGAGTTCTGTTCCTGCTTACAGCTTCCAAGCTCTGTGTCAACAAAACCAGACCCGTGACGCTTGGTAATTTACTTTGAGAAACATGTCAAATTCATCGAGACTCCCCCACCCCCCGCCCCCCCCCCCCCCCC
>WAAD01001395.1:16925-47522 GCA_013389945.1 Fregata magnificens
CATTATTGGAGTGATACGAAAGTCTCAGCTTCATTCTTTAAAAGAAAAAGAACTCTTACAGATAGCTCACAAATTACTTACATAAACCTTTAGAAAAATAAGAGTACGTGCTCATGACGTTCGGGCTTCACTTTTGAAAGCCTGTTTGATGAGACTGCAAGTGTTTGATTCAGAAAGCTCAGGCACATAAATGGTTTCCAACTGCGCACGGGGGCCAAAGGGCTGTAAGGGTCAGTTCACAGTAAAGCTGAACAAGAATGACATTAAATGTAATTCAGCTTTAAAACAATGCCTTCTCAAAGAGGCTTTGCTCTCCTTTCTCAGGCTGGGGTAAATGCTCTAAGGTCAGGAGGCCACAATGCTTGTCAGTGCATTCAATGCACATTAAAAAGACAGGCTATTAAGGAAGAGTCTCTGACATTTACTTGGGAGCCAACCCTCCCCTCTTCCACTTGTCCCCTTCCCCGATTTCAACACCTTCTCTAATTAAGCATCAATACAATGCAATATAATTGATCAGATGTAGTAGTCATTACCAGGAATTACCCATTCTCCTATCAAATCAGAGTGTACAGAAAAGGCTGTGTTTGAAATGGGTGACCTTAATTACCGGATGGTCCCCAAGAGGGATGTACAAATAGATCAAGACATCACACACGCACAACTGATCTCAGCTCTGATACAAGCTTTTTGTCACTCCCTCATCCATCTTTGCTTACGAGGGTTAATGGTGGCTGGAGTTGACACCGGACAATTTAATAAATAAGAGCATTGGATGTGTTTCAAATGAAGCATACCAGAACGCAGGCTTTAGTGACATTTTGATTAAAGGTCCATACATAGTGAAGGCTTTTTATGGGGCAGCTGCTTAAAAGACAATCTATTTGAGTAAAAACAGAGCAGGGTAGCTGGTATCCCTTGGCAATTTACTGTGAAACATTTGTTTGCTTCACAACGATCTGATTCACAATCATTGCACTTGCATGGTTTGTTGATTAAAGCTGTATCTCTAGCAGTCATTACAGTGAGCAAAGAAAAAAAAGTCAATTGCTAAAGTAGTGCCCCTCTGTGTTATGCAAAACAGATAAATCACAAAAGTGCATTCCATTTCCTTTTCCAGCACCTCGTTCTCTGTTTCCATTTCCCAGTATAAAGTACTGGGTTTTTAAGTTACAGAGTCTTAAATAGTATTTAATTAAGAAAAGTGTTAATCCAAAGCAGTGGTGATAGCTGCTCTGAAGGGAGTGCACTACCAACAGTTTAATAAACAATTGCAGATTCATTGATATTGATCTAGGAAAGGATTGATTTTCTTTTTTTAAAAAAGAAAGAGAGTAAAAGAAGGGTCTTCAAATGGAAACAACAACAGTAACTTGAAGCTGATCATGCAAAGAACACAACCCACTCTCCACCTCAGGCTTCCTCTCCCTATGCCGTAATCTGCACCATGACAAGTAAAGAGATGCCTTGGTTCCAACCTGGGCTATCAGAACTAAAGAGTATTTAAAAGGCACAGATATGAAGTATTCAGGCAACAGAAAAGAGGAAAAAAAGAAAGAGTGGCAAGCAGGGAAAATGCCAACTCTGGAGGGTCATGCTGCATTTACTTAGGCCTGGATGGGTGTCAGTAAGTAGAAGAGAGCAATACCTGGCAGGGATGGAGAGTGGGAATGAAGGGACAGCTCTTATACTGCAAAAGCACAAAATAAAAGATTGAATTGCTTAATTTAGACAAATCTCTGTGAACAAGAGAATTTCAGCTCTTTTTAAAATTTTATTTTATTTATAAAATGCTACCCTAGGCAGTTTCCAAATTGCTCAGTGAAAAGGCCGTTGATATCATTAGAGAAAGATGAAGGAGCCTTTTAAATTAGGTGCAGTTTCCGCATTTCTCTTCATTGTCATGACTGTGATACAATTTTGCTGTGACAACATACCAGATTCCAAGGATACATTGAATGCCTCGACAGCTCTGAATATGTAACATTCCCCAGATGGAAGGGAAGGCAAAACTTTAGTACAACTGTGTTCTCATGTTCACCATAAAGATAGTTCTGAAACTAGAGTCATACCTTTGCCAGACACTCATTCACTAAGTGTCACAATCTGCACAATTTTCTTCTTCATAAGCATATTTTTCATAATTTTCTTCTTATTTTTGTCTGCATCTGACATGTTAAAACACTACAGAAAAAGCTCTGTGCTCATTGCAAATCTCTGTCTGTATGCTACGTGCACTTTGGACTTAACACTCATCAGACAACACCTTGCCCTCTCTTGCCCAGTGAGAGAAACATCTATTTCTTTAGAATTAGAATAGATAAATAGATTAGAATAGACAGATATGATGTTTATTACCTATAAACTCCTCTTTAGCATGGAGTCTATTTAAGTTTTTCCAGGAAAGGAAAAAAAAAGAAGAAAGGGAATCAAGTAGGCTAGCAGTTTCTATATCAAAGTTCTTTCTTGCATGTTCCATTGCATGCATGTTAAAATAAACTTCACAGCATGGTAAGGTGTGTGCCATTTGCTTATTTCAAAATACTCTCTCACACAGAGGTGTTTCTAATGAATTAATAATACCTGAAACACCTTATACAACATGTGTAAGTCAAATAGAATTGCCTGCAACAAGCACTAACTCATTATCCAAATTTTGTCAAAGATTCTAGTTAGATTGCACAGAATAAAGGTCAGAGTCTTCTGCAGATAAAAACTGATTTGTTACACTGCAACCATCAAGCCAGCTTTAAATGTAACGCCTGTCTTTGCATTGCCCATCTCTTACATCCTAGTTACTGATTAATGCTTCAGAAGTGCATTAGCAGGTCCTAGATTTTTTTCTCTGTGGATTACAGGCATTATATTAGATGAACATAGCAGATGGGATCCAAAGAGGACCAGATTCTTAAGTGTGATTTGAATGATCACAACCTGATCAACACCCTTTGAGCCATCTCCATGTGCCAAGAAGTAAGTTTCACTGAGTTGAGCCTTTTATGAAGACAAATAGTTGTATTTCCCTCCCCCAGTCATCTTTACTAATCTCTTTTTTATTTAAGAGGCTGTTAAAGGACTGCATTCAGAAGTCATGAATCAGGCCTCAAATTCAAGAGTGTGATTTGAAATGTATTTATGCTTAAATGCAATATTCAGCATCATTTTAATTTACCTTGGCTTTATCTGGGTTATTTGAGAGACCTTTTTTGAGAGGCCTTTTAATTATTAGCCCTGTTTCAGGAGGTCATAAAGGCAACAAACCTCCTCACTGATTTCATTGTCTGAAAGTTAAGGGGCAGTAGCAGGCAGGTGCTTTATGTGCAGGCAGTCAAAGTATGTTTATCTGGCACTAATTATGAGTGGCTTGTTTGACTCGTACACCTTTAGTGTTCTGTTACCTGATTAACTCTACAGATACAGACTATATCCTTACTGTAACTTTACACAGTGCTTAGTGCTTGGGAGTACAAATGAAGTTTCTGAATGTTTTCTTAGTATAGGCTGAGATATTTTTCAATGCCTAAAGGATCTGTGTACTCAACCTCCATTGCATTAATGACAACCTGAGGGGTATTTTTGTGATCTGCTTTAGGTTCTCCCTGTAGGTTTTCTAAATTGCCTCTTTGGAAGTTTCCTCTTACCATTGACTGCATGGGGAAGTCAAGTGCCTGACCTGGGCTTTCTGAGCTGCACCTAAGAATTGTATGATGGGGTAAATAGTATAGGAGTTTTCACAAGCATCTAAATCCCCATGGCTGTTTTGCAAAAGAAAACGTTCCTTCACTAAATTGTCAACCTGCCTCTCTCACAAAAACCCCTCTTAAGTTCAAGTGAGAGTTTGAGAATGGGCCAGTCTACCACATCTGCAACCATCCGATCTGCGTGGGTATAGAAAAAGGTAAACAGAGACATCTGACCACCCCCCATTTGCAGAATTAGCATGTCCTTTTTTCTACTAGCAATCATGATTGCTGAAGGCTATCTGGAAAGCGTTCTGAGATCAACTGATGTTTAAAAGGCCCTTAGTGCACAACAAAGTAGCAAAATCAAAATTTGATCCATTTATACCCCTTTCTAAGCATGTCGCTGAAACATAATCTCTTTTCATTTAAAATATGAGAGTGCAGTGCTATGTGAGATCTGCTGCCTTCAGTACAACTGATGATACTTTAGATAAGAAGGATGAGATAGCTTTCAGTCTTACAAAGGTAACAGACCACTTTAATGAAAGTTTAGAATTTGTGTTTAATATTTAATCAACTTAATACTTTGATTTATGTAGGCTACTGTATATCCTCCAAGGGAAACCGGAGAGTACTTTCACGGAAGAGCATTTGGGGAGAAAAATGTTGACATTTCTACTCAAGTTAAACTCCTAATTGTGCATAAATCTTTTATAGCTCTTCTGTTTCTCTGAATAAATTACTTTCACATTGCAAACACAAAATCGGACATTTCTAAACTGTGGTTTATGATAAGCACTCATCATAAAACACTAGCTTCTCCTCATTTCCAGTACAGAAACAACACTAGTATCAGACACCAGGAAAAGCATTAATGCATGCACAGTACGGGTCTATTGTCACATTCCTCAGCTCTGTAGAAATCCTTTCTTGAGACAGCTACAAGCAGCTCTTGATAAGACAAAATGGAGGCAAAACAATGATGTGCCATGAAAAGGCCAAAGAAGAAGAGAGTAATATATTTATGCACAAAAGTAATGAAATTCTTAACAACAGTGTCAGATTTGGATATCTACATCCTAAGTACATAGTGTTAGTTGAGATGAAAGGTCTATGTATATAAACTTTAATATTGATATACAGGGGTTTCCTCCATACACACTCTCTTTTTATAGTGTAGAACATAATGAGATATTGAGAATGTGCATCAAAATGTACTGTAAAATTATCTGATGGCTATCGACTTTCGTATACAACCAAGGTATTGGCAGCTTGGTTACCATATTCTTGACAACTGCTAAATACAAAATCAAGTAGCATGTTCTGGACAAGTAAGCTGTAAAACCTATTGCTATTCACTGTCATGACAAGACTGCAGAATTCTCTCTTCTCCAGTTCTGATGGGATACTTTGAAATTGTCTCTTGCTCTACCTAAAATCGTATATCCCTTAGCAACTGCACATTTACGGCATTGACTTTTGACTTTTACCATTTCCTTTCAAATGCCAATCCAAAAAGTGTGTCAGCACAAGAAGAGTCACATCGTCATTCACGCAGTCCATTGGTAGTGGTCTTGGGGAGGGAAAGTGGGCAGATGATTGATTTTGTTCCCACAAGAAAAAAGTAAGTGACCTATGAAATGTGAAGCTGACCTTTTATTTGTTATCAGTCATCTGGACAAGCAAAAGGGACCACCCTCTTTGTTATGTTTATTGAGCTTTTGTCAACACTACATGCTCCAAATTGATATTTCCTGAAAGGCTAAATGAATTACAAGTGACCTGCCAAATCATAAAGGAAATCATGGCAGAACCATGAAAAGAACCATCATCCTTGTCATTGGTTCACTAGACTTCTGGGCAAGAAAGCGTGAGCAGAAATAGCTTAGTCCTGCAAACCTCTAACCCCTCCAACCCCCTAATATTCAGAGAGAAGCAGCAAGCAAGACCACGCAGAGCAGTTGTACCTCTCCACATCCACGCAAATCCTCAGCACTCACTTGATGCAGTAGAATAGGTATCTCATTCTACATTACTTTGCACTACTTTTATACTGGTATCAGTTGATTGGTTTTAGCAGCTTCCATAGTAAGAGTGACATGGCAATACAGAAACCAAGTCCTACTAGTTTTCCAGAGTGAAAAACTGATATTAACCAACAAAGCATTTAAAATTTCAGAAGAAAAGCCAACGAACAGCTTTGTATGTGGCTATAGCTAAATGAAAAGCCATTATTTCTTTCTAAAGCTACCTGATTATGGATTAAGCGAGATGCTACTCTTTCCTTTCCAAGCTTGCCGCTCCCACAAGCACGGGACAACCGCTCAGGGACAATCAGCTCTCTAACTTTCCCAAGTGTCATGTCACCTTTAGGCCCTCCAATCCAGAGGGTCTCATGGACTGGTCACAACTGATTCCTCCAGAGCTCCTCCACTTCCTCCTAGAGACATAATTACCTTGCACAGCCATAAAATTTAATACTGGATTTCTCACACAGGGCTTTTTTTATGCATGGCATCATGCTAGCAAGCCTGACAATTGGCAAACTCCTGAGGTCAGCTGTCTTGTAGCTTGAATCCAAAGAATCCAAACTATGGCTCTATTTTATATACATTCACCACGTTCCTCATGCATTAGCTCATGCATTCTTCCAGTAGTTCTCATCTTCTACCATATACATACCATTTATTTCATTGTTTTAGCCATGCGCTAAATACACGCTCAAGCTCCAGTTACTAGCAAACAGCATGTGTTTTATTTGTGCTATGTATTTTCAACTGCCTATTTGGATGTTTCTTGGTCTGCACATCTTCTGCTACAGGTGGTTAGTACTTCTAAATGGTACTTCCGTCAGTCCTTTGATAGTCACTTCTGTGACTATGCACAGCCTACTCGATAGTTAAGTGTTTAACAGCTTAATCAGCCATATACTCAAGCTCCCACTACTTAAGAAACATGCATATAGTAGACTCAGTATTTTTCAGACTCATGCAACACTGCTTTAGCCTTAAGCAAAGAAAAAATGGATCCTATGACATGTTCCTTTCAGCCAAATTCTATTAATCCAGTACAACTCTTACTGCAAATAATTTCACTGTTTAAGGACTTAAATAATATGATTCTTTTCACTGAACTCAATGAAGCCTATCTAAACAGAAAAAAAAAAAAAAGGAGTTACCAGTAGGTATTTCAATAAGTTATTTTTATTTTTTAAAAAATCATTTTGAAAAGGTTAAAGCAAATTTACACATGTGCTCCAGGCAAAACCTGACCATTTTCATCCTCCCTAAAAAACTGTCTTGAACAAAGTGAAAGGAGGAAGAATAACAAAAAAAACCTGGCAGTAGAGAAACACAAAGCTGTTGTTGAAAGAAATCATTTCTGTGTTGTCTGTAGTGTAATTTTTTTCACATAGCTCTGTTTCCAAAAGATGTTGAGCAGCTATCAAATATTTTCACTGACTGTCCACTTTTATTGGTTATCTACCATCTTCACGATCGCGATTACTTCCATGACTCTATATAAACAATTACTTTAAGTAAAAAGCCACTCTAACTCATGACACAAACACATTAAAATTGCACTACTTAATAAGGAAGCAGCAGAGGAAAATCACAGCACATAGCTAAAATGTTCAGCACGGCCTTTGGATGTTAGCACTAAACAGCCAGAATTCCTTGCACCACGCTTTACAGCACAGAGTAATGGCATCCGTAAATATGAAGCATGACATTCTGGAAGCATCTGAACAACAGTAATTGCACCTTCTACTTCAAATTCTTTTGGGCAATTTGATGAGCTCCAGTTTCAGTACCACAATGAAAAATTGATACTTTAAGAATGGACAGGGGAATCGAATAATGAAGTAATGAAAGAGAAGACTTCAGAGGACTTGCTTTTTTCCTTCTTTATTGTGGGCCTGCTCCTCCACAAACAACAAGTGTCTGCTATAAAATGATAAATCTCTTCAAATTGTAGCAATTTCAAAGAAGTACAAAGTAGAGGGGTGAAGGGAAGAAAGGCTATGAAACCTTGCTGGGTTTTTTCATCATTTTCAAAATGTTCACTGACGTCAGCAATGTCAGGATTTTCCCAAGGAAAACAGTAGAGTTAGAAAATGTCCTGAATAACATCACTGAAACAGAAGTTATGTTCATATTAGCAAACACTGAGGCACATCAGGAGCAAATCTGGGGAGCAAAGCAGTTATGCTGAGGGCCAAATGCCCAAACCAGGTGCACTTCAGGCATTTTACTTCGGCCTGACTGTAGCTTGCTCCTGTGGACTGAATGCCTGTAAGCAGTCAGAGAATGTTAGTCATGCTCTTGAAGCACAACTTCCAGTTAATTTTCACCTGAAAAAAAAATTGTGTGTACCAAGATCACTCTGCAACATGAATCCAATGTGTACATTCCTGATCTGAACTAAAATGCTAAACATGCCAGAACCAACAGCTAAACTTAGTAAGCTTTTGCAATAATATTTGTATTCTGTTTCTCACAGTCACAAGAATTTCCAACACTATTCCTTCTTCATTTATAAAGAATATATTTTTAAACTGAGACCACTGTAAAATAGTTTTCAACATAAAGATTTGATTTTTATGCTCATTTTATCCCTTTATCACTCATTTTCATAATGATGGCCTTGACTGCAATCATTCCATCAAATCATAAGTAAATCAAAATGCATTCAACTACTGGTGAGAACATGAAAGATCAGGAAGGTTCATCTCAAGTGCCAGAATCGCTGTGTAGTTCTCAGGTACTTGCACAATAGTTGGGGATGAGAGTGCATTGCCTACTTTGTCAATACATCAAGCACTATGAAAATAATTTTACAACTCATATGCTTAACACTTATTATCAATTTAAAAGGGAAAGTTCATTTGTATAGGTATTTATATAGACAGCTAATTTCTTCTTTTTATTGGCCTGTATGGGTAGAAAATACATTATCCTTCGATTCCTTTCCTTTCTCAACATCCTCCTCGAACTGAGAAGCCTGGAATGGGTGTCGTACTCCAGGTGCAGCCTCACCGCTGCTGAGAACATGTGCAAGAGCGATGGAGCTTACGGTACGAGTGGGATACAGGGTGAGTTTCAAACCAGTTCCCAGAGTTACAGCTGTGGTGTACCTGGGCATCAGGCCTGTGCGCATCTCCAGTGTACTTTGGCCATTAAATCCCTGAGCGGGCGGCCAGGAACTCCTGCACAGATGAGACCGTGGACTGATCTGAGTCAAAGGACTTACTTTAGCCGAAGTGAATGACTGAATCCCAGCCACCTCCACAGCAAAGTCACTAACTGGTGCAGGAGCTTTCCAAGTGGTAATTTTGTCCAGTCCTGAAGATTCCCCCAGGAAGCTCCCACTGTGCCTGGCCTGATTTGGACCTTTCACTGCATTGATCAACATCATTTGGGGTGAAGCTGGCCAGACACTCTCCCAGGTGGTTTCTGCTGCAGAATTAACTAAATTGTACATTGATAAGTTATTTTTAAACATTAAGCAGAAAGTGGTCCTGCAGATGAAAGCGTGGTCATGTAGGACAGCCTCTTGTACATAAGTAAGACAGTTAGGGGATGTTTTGTATGTACTTTAAGATAATTTATAGTGATGGATCACATCTGCACTTAAGTGACCATGTAGGACACTGGCCACTGGATATAAGAATTCAGCAGAACAGTGGCTTATTATAAAATACTTCTTACAGTTGCTTTTTCAAAGGTATTTTAAATGTAATGCAATTATATGCAGAAAAATAATAAATTACTTTGAATTTTAACTTTCAGTAACAAAAAAACCACAAACCACACAAGAAAAGTTATTATGTTCACAGCAGTTTTAAACAGAACACCTAGTTCTTCAAATGTGTGCATATGTGTGTATATGTAAATATCCATATATACGCACAGCATAACTTCACACAGAAGTCTTTTGCAATGATTCATGAACACATCAAATGATTAATTCCAAATACATTTTAGCAGTAACATAAAAAAGTAACATTTACACAGCTCAAATTCATAGTTATCCTGGAAATTGTTTAGAAATAAATATTAGTAGTTAATGAATATAGCTCCACTATTTCTCACTCTCCAACTACTTTTAATAGAAAAGTTTTTCTCTTCTCTCTTGTTAAAAAGTATTTAGTGAATTAATGTCTTTCTTTCTTTTTAATGTGTGTCGAACCACTGCTGTAAACGAACCGGCATGAATATGTGTGTGTGGGGATTTACACAGACATACCTTTGGACACATCGCTCTATCAGAGAATAAGGATCTGATTTTTTTGTATTACAATATTAGAAATCCATTTTAATATTTCCCTGTCCTTAACTTACTCCTTAATCCTGCACACTCTTCTGCATAAGAAGCCTCCTGTGAAAGCCTGCATGAAAACCACAAAAGGTAACAAGAAAAATTAACTTGCACCTTCCCATGTGGAACTGATTACAGAACTGCTGATTTAATCTACAATTAATATATTGAGCAAAGAAGAGCAAGTATGGCAGCATCAGCTTCCCTGCATAAGCTAATAAAAATGGCCAAATTTCTACTCTTCTTATCTGCAGTGTGTATATCTACTCATCAGCTTACCACTGCGTATTTCTCCCTCATCCCATACACAATTTCCACTCAAGGCATTAGGAAACCAACACAAAGATGAGCTACGTAGCAGGCATTAGAGATCTGCAATGCAGACTGGAGAATAGATTTTTGCTGCTGTTTCAGTCTGCATTTTCTTATGTGGATACAGATTATCCTGATTAGCAAGTGTCATCTTGGAGCACTGTTTGAGCTGTGATATATCAGCTTAATGGAGGAAAGGGAAGAGCTGTAATACCCTTTAAAAGGACTAGCTCTACAAAGGTGTTGAAGCACACATAAAATTACTTGTGCTATAAAAAAAAACCATCACTAAGGCAATCTCTAACACACTATTATAAAATTTATATCTATATAAGAAATTAGAGTGGTGCTCCAAAAAGCGAGAATAGGTTCCATTTGTGTTACAGCTAATAAAGCTTTGCCAGATAGGAAAGAACCTAAAAACTGTAATTTGTTACGATTTTTCTTAATTTGCCTCCTGAAAAGAAAAAGGACGTTCCATGACCAGGAGGGTCCTTTAAATCAACGCAGGGACTTTAAGCATTATCAGCATGTCCCACTTACAGTGGTGAGGAGAACCCATAGCTGATTTTCCTGTGAAGAACTTAAGAACATGAAGAATTTAATCTCCATGTCAGCAAAGTACTGATAAAAAGACTGACATCTTATAAGATTATCAAATTCAAATAATGAAGCAGATAAGGTGTGGTACAGGAAGGCTGGCTACTTACATGAATGGGGGCCTGAGTGTTGCACAGAGTTTCAAGATTTTCTGAAGAAATAAATGGGAGGCAAGCTTGCAGAAGGAGGCTTGGATGAATATGGCACACATTGGTAGTAAAAAGCAGCTTGCTGAGTTGGAAGGATGTGGTTCTGGAGTTGTACAACATGCTACAGCACCAAGTACTGAATTTTACTGTAAATAATTATTTCCTTTGCAGTAACATGTGGGAACCCATGGACCATGCTCTCTGGCTATAAAAACAGGGAGTACAAAGATCGCCTCTGCAGCAACAGATCATCAGTAAATGTGTGTATCTTCTTGAGAAATTCTGTGTTCTGTGCCTGCTTCCAGCTGTCTGGAGAAGAGCCATTTCCACCCTAAAACCTGTGTTAGCACTGTATTATGGCCACGCTGCTACGGCCTGGCTCCACACATGACCTATTAGCCAGCACAGCACTGTTGCTGACACGGCTACCTACACTCCGGCTGCCAGATAGCTTAGTGTTCCAGCAAAGCGAGCTTGTATTTGCCCACATATATAATCATAGCCTAAGGAACACCTCAGTCATATACAAAACCCTCATGTTTCCACCAGTTTTTTTACACTTTGGGTGCAAAACAGCATTGCCATGTGTCAAGCACAGACATGCAATCCACACTGACAGACCGTATCCTTACAGGCGAATACCTGAGTGGTTCTTGCAATACAATCGTCTCACATCATTTCACCCTCTCAGCAGAGGATTTTGGACATCTAACAAGACAAAAAGAATCAAACTAACAGATATCAGCAGTGAGGTAGATGTGAAGCAGTTAGGAAAAAAAAAAAAACCACCCAAAAACCAAGTTCTAATGCTTGCAAAGGGTTAGCTGAGAGCAGAGTTTGGCCTTCAGGCTTACAGCTTTCTTAATTCTTACAAGCATTATCAATCTTGAGAAGTGATGGCTGGTTTAGTGAGAATATTTTATCCATTCCTGATGTTAGAGAGAAACTCAGCAGCTTTTTCGGTTATGCTGGTTTTTTGGTTGTGCTGGTTTTGGCTGGGATAGAGTTAATTCTCTTTATGGTGGCTGGTATGGGGCTATGTTTTGGATTTGTGCTGGGAACAGTGTTGATAATGCAGAGATGTTTTGGTTGTTGCTGGGTAGTGCTTGCACTAGTCAAGGACTTTTCTAGCCTCCCATGCTCTACCAGGTGCACAAGCAGCTGGAAGGGGAGGGGACACCGCTAAAATTGTTGATCCAAACTGGCCAAAGGGCTATTCCATACCATATAACGTCACGCTCAGTATATTAATGGTAGGGAGCTGGCCGGGGGACCCACTGCTCGGGGACTGGCTGGGCGTCGGTCGGCGGGTGGTGAGTGGGTGTATCACCTGGGGGGTGTGTGTGTGTGTGTGTGTTTTGTTTTGTTTTCTTTTCTCTCTCTCTCTTGTTGTATTCCTTTTCATTACAATATTATTATTATCAATACTATTATTTTTATTATTATTTCTCTTATTTTACTTTAGTTATTAAACTGTTCTTATCTCAACCCATGAGTTTTCTTGCTTTTGCCCTTCCGATTCTCTCCCCCATCCCGCTGGAGGGTGGGGGTGTGGGTGAGCGGCTGTGTGGTGTTTAGCTGCCTGCCAGGTTAAACCACAACAGTACGCTAGAGTACAAAGGGAGGGAAAAAAAAGAAAAAAGAAAGTATCCTGCCAGAGACCTGCACCTCAAAGCAAGATAACCACTTGGCTAACAAATTACTCCACTGGAATCCCACCATATGTCACTTGCACTGTACCTGTTGATATTTAGGCTTCAGGCAGCAGCAGAGAAGATTTAGAGAATCTTGATGCTGCAGCAGAGGTGTAAACCTCTTTTTAAAGATTGTATTTAAGAAGCTGACCTTCAAGCAAATTGCCTGGCACATATGCTCACCTTCATGCAGGGTGGCGTTCAACTCTCTCAACAAGCCAGAGCCCTGAGACTGAAATATTACTGACGGAGGAATGATAAAACTTCAAGAATATTATGATCTTTTTCTTTCTTTCTAGAACCTGTGCCAATGTTTTACCTGTCACGGGAGAATAAGCATGAACACCACCCCCTATTCATTTAGTTTTGTCTTTCTGGCATCAATTCCGAAGGGCTTGCAGTTCAACTAGCTCAGAAACCAGCAGCCCCTTTATCGGTGGGGAGTGACACCATGATTCTCTAACAGCCTGCCCTGCCAATATGCCATAACCTGTGGCCTGAGGAATCATTTCTAAAGGCAAAGGGACATTTGGATTACAACGCTGTTCGCTCCTTAGTCTATCCATTGAGAGAATTGTGCTACGCCCCCCGGGTCTAGCGGCATCTGTTCTGATATGGGACTGATGGAGTTAAGGCAGACCTCCCCATTATCACTACTGCTGGGGGGAATCAAGCAGGGATTTAGCACAAGGACTAACGGTGTTGTGGTTCCCAGGGAGAATATACCTCCGTGCCGTATGATACAGCCAAATCTTCCATCCCTATCACATTCAAAGGGTAGCGTGCTCTCTACTGCATATAGGGAACTGCTCTGTACTTTTCTGCTTTCAACCAGTGATGTGCAGGAATCTTTCTACAAGTGACAAATCAGTTTGCTTGGGAAAACGCCACAAAAAATTCATTAGCACATTGTAAAAAACATGCAATATCTGGACACTAATTTCTTGAAACCCCTTGCATAGAGACATTTCTGACAGTAACTTTGGTTTAAAAATTTATTCCAAGCCCTTCATATACAAATAATATTTATTCATTAAAGACCATGAGAAGTATGAAAAATAGAATGTCATGTCTTTAAATAACATAAAAAAAACCATGTTATGTTTTAAAATCTTAGACTTTCTTTAAAAAGTTTCTGTTAATTCCTTTCCAGCCTCACTGCTTTTTCATTTGTCCTCCTCAGTTATGGTCTACTATATGCATTGTAAAGTAAAATGTACCACTTTTAAGAGCAGTTTAATATTTCTGAGAAGTCTGACAAAAATGGCCTTTTCCTACTTATCATTTTTAAATAGGTATCTGTTCACCTTCAAATGTCATCTTGGACTGACAGTTCTTGTTATTTTTTTCTACTTCCTCTTTTAGCTAAGGAAAGAAACCTGAAAACTGAATTGGGAGGGATAGGGAGGTATCTGAACAGACAATGAAAGCATCAAAATTCTTTGGACAACAAAGTATTATTTGCAATTTACTATTACACAACAGTTTAACTAATGTGCCAGTTGCTACAAAAGATACAGATTTCATTACATTACTAGAAAATAAAAGACATATTGCTTGTGTTTATTTACACTCCATAATGCCACATCATGACGTGGAAATTATTCACCTTTCTGGCTGGAAAAGTTTCAGTTGTTACCATGATTTCTAATTCCCAGAATTAAGAGTTCTTTTTTGGGGGTCTAACACATAGAGCTTTGTGTCTTATACATTTAATGCATCTCTTCTAGAGACCCCTATGGTCAAACTCAGGACCCATTCACAAGCTAGATATTTCTGAATCCCNATCCCAGAACACTGCAAACTTGTATCGTCTTTCTGAAAAAGACGTATATAAGAACCTTCTGTAAAACTGAGCAATAGACAAAAGAAAACTTGCTAATAAAATACAGACAGAAATAAAAGAGGGGATAAATAGGGGCATTGTGGTGCTCAGGCTCCAACAGCCTGAAGAACAATCAGGAAAGATTATTGGCCTCTTTTTTTCAGCCTCTTCAACACAAGACTGGCCTGAAAAACTGTTCTTATTTAAAGAGGATGAATGGAAATAAAATGCCTACTCCATGTGGCTAATCACCGTTCTCTTCATCCTTTGAGTCTGAGTCCTTACTGAATTCTGTCCTTCAGCTGGTCAGGAAATTCTCTAATGATAAGTAATCCCAGAGCTGGAGGCGAGGTCATGTGCTGACTGTAGAAATTACAGTGTGAGGTGTCACATTAACCAGAAGGCCAAACTAGGTGATCACGCTAATCTATGGTCTAAGTCACTATACTACCTGCTGCAAGTCTTAATAGCCTGCTGGTACTCTTATTTTAAGTTCTTTATCGTTTTTCCAGGAAAGGAGAAAAGTAAGGTCATATGGTTATGAACTCTAGGGCATATATCTCCTGCACATAAAGTCTACTTTGCTGCATTTCATCATTGCACCATGAATGAATTTCATCCCATCCTCCAAGAAAGTTATTATAGGGTCGTTGTGATGATGGTATAGTCTCTGTTATGAAATACATACAGCACAAATCTTCACCTACAGCTGGCTCTTATCCTGTTGAGCTCACATGGAAGACATGGCACAAGCAGAAAATAGTCACCTGCACACTAAGTATGTTACTGCTGTTATCATTATTTTTGTTTTGTGACAAAGTCACACTCATGGACCATGAGCCATATTGCTATCCTCTGCATGCAGTTATGCCATCTTTGTGTTGTGGCCAGAGTGTCCCATTTCACAGATAACTTACAAAATACAAGCCCAAAGATAATATAGGTGAATAAGAGAGTTTAAGAAAACAGTGGGGTAGTATTGCTCTATGTACAACGCAAACCTCTCAGCACATCACCAGACTAACCTCTGTCAAGTTTGCTGATGAATCAGAGCAAATGAGAAGGTTAAAGACAAACCTGAAGAGGAAAAAGAAACACTGGCCATCAAGATGTTTACAGAGAGACCCTCTCTCAAGAATGTGGACAGCAGAGGAGAAAACACTGTTGGAAATTTTAAAAGGTGGCTGACGGCAATTATCTTCACGGACTAAACAGAAATATCTTTCCAGCAGAACAAACTGGCAAAGGTGGAAGGGCCAGCTGTAATGTTTTGTTTGAATACAGATAAAGTAAGAGAGTTTTACATTTTTAGTTTTTCCTCCCTTCTGCAAACAGGCCTTTGAATACAAGCTTTCCCTGAGCATGGTCCAAATAAAAGCAGAGTCAGAACTCCAGTATCTGGCCCCCAGCAGACTGCTGTGGCCAGAGAAGAGCAAAACGCAATCTATTCACCTTTAAGGGCTTTTGTTAATAAAATGCAGTGACACTCCTACGGCTATGAAATGTTGATGCTTCCTAACAGTATAAGGGCCTAAACTCTTTTCTGAGAACAAGGGGCAGGAGTACAGCTGTACTCCTAAACAAAACAGGTAAGGGACCATTTTCTGACTCTGACAGCATCAACACAGACTGCATCCATGTACCTCAGTTCTCTTGCTCTTCCCAAATTAGGGACTGCTTCCAAAAGTGGGGACCACTTCCAGCATGTTCACTGAGAACAGAACATTTATTTTGCTGTGCTCAGAAGCTCAGGCATTGTCTCTGAGTTAGCCTGCACCAGGGCTACATCTGGCATCACTTAAACAGCATATATGGTCACAAGCCAGTTCAAAAGCCCATGCTTTGGATCCATTCTATTTATTCATTCAGTTTAAGTCCATTCTGACTGACCAATCCCTTGCATATTTGTAATAGCCCAATACAAAGGACAAGCAAGAGGTTTTGTTTGTTTGTTTGTTACATTCTGTGAAATACTTTAGAAACCTTGTGATAATCCTTTTCTTCCCCAACCCACTCCTGCAGGCTGGGAAGGACAACAAAATAGTCCCCATCACCTCTTTGTGCAAAGAGTCTTAGTGACTTGAGGATTCGAGGCCTCATCACTCTGTTCAGGAAAAGTAGAAGTAGAGAATGTGTGACAGATACAGACACAAGCAAGGCCTCAGCTGAGCTGTATGGACAGGTAGAATGCTTTCCCTTGGTCTACTGATGATACGTGGCGCAGGCATTTTAACAAGGCACCTGTCCAGAGTTCTCAAGATGCATTACCAGAGATGACCAGAAACTATTTTGTACTTGGCAGATTTGGGATAAGTAAAATATTGATGCAGTAATATAGGTGATGATGGTTGCTGGAATTTATTTTGCATAATATGTAAGTCTTTACAAATTACTCCTGGTAGTGGTTGTCTATTCCATTCTCTACTCACTCTTGTCATCTAAAACCTTTTAGTAAGTACTTACCTTTCTCCTCCCTCCCTGCTCCTTAGTTTAAACCATTCATTTTTACCACTTTCTTCTGGAACTCTATAAACCTCTTCCCCCCTTTATATCATTACCTTGAAGGTGTATATATAGACCATGACCATATGACCACAGTCTTCTCTCTTCTGAACCATGTACACTTAACTTTTTTAAGCTCTTCCAAAGACTTATACTCCAATTTTTAGATCTTTAAAAAGAAATACTTGTATTTTCTCCAGTTCTTTCATACTCACATCCTTCCTAAGAAGCTGCAGAGAGAAATCACATGCACTACAAAGGAAAGTGTCTACAAGTCTACATTTAATGTCTTAAATTTGCAGGTTATATGACAAACTTTTATAAGTGTCTAATTATTCTGCACAGGTATGCAAGACATGGCAAAGTAGACTGATTTTCCAAACTTGCTGAATGGTTACTTTTACAAAAATCTAACCTCAAATATAGAAGCACAGAGTCACTTTGGAAAATGTACAGATGCTCATATTTCTTTTCATTTGAGAGACTTTTTCTTTTCTTTCTTTCTGAGGGAGAGTGTTGTTTCCTATAATGTGGCTACTCTTCTGCTTCATTTCAGCTGCCCTTTTTTTTTCCTCTCAATGGTTTCCAAATAGCTCTTCTCCCAAAACATATTTATACATTCTTTTATCACCTCCCCTCAAAGTGATATTTTTTTTTAAATGAATTAACAATGAGAACATTGCACAGATCTTTTTCTAGACTTTCCAAGACACTGTGCAGCAAAGTCAAGTTTGTTCATTTGCTACTTTCTGATTGTACATCGGTACCTCAATGCTGTTTAAATGGATGATTTTAGACTTCTATTATGCATCTTCATATCAATTCCTTCTTCAATTTTCTTTTGCTAAAAATGACTAGATTTAATGAAAAATATTTATTTAACAGTATTTCTGGTTACTTCCATAATGACATCTGAAATATTCTGTAATAAATCCTGACACTGTTTACATATTTTTCCGAACAGAGTAAGTGCTTGGTATCTCCCTAGGTCAGTCTCTGTTCTACTTTTTCCCTTTTCTTTTTTTTTTTCCCCACCCTTCAAATATCAAATATTTCTTCCAACAGATAGGATTTACAGTAGATAATTTTCACAGATTCAGAGGCTGTCCCTTTAGAGCTCTAAAATATGCGCTGTCCGGACCTGCACATTTACAGACTGTGTAAGTCTAACTAACTAATGCTTGGTTATGCTTCCTTGGGGATATGCAAAGGTGACAGTTTGACAACTGCTTGGGGATAATGAAGTTCAAATGTTCTGAGGCTGGGGACGTGGATTTTGGCTGAAGAAAACTGAGTAGTCATCTTTTCCATTAACCCCCAGTCTTAAAGATATACCTGACAACATTAAAATCAAAAGAGTTGGAATTTGCATTTAGTTTTGCAGGTTGCTGTTTGAACAAGTCTTTTTTTAAGTTTTGCTGCTGTAGGCCCTGTACTTTCATGTTCTTTTTTTATCCTATTTTACCATTACTTTGACATTTTCCAAGTACAGAATCTGAATCCTTTTGTATGCCTCCACCGCTGTGATAATGTGCTGTTATCCCCTTTCCTTACTTCCTCCCTTTTTCCCATTTCTTATAGGTTTTTCTGTACAGTCTTTTGAGACACTCAACTTTCAGACATGTGCAACTGTAACCTCTACCATTTTTAAAGTCTTACTGACTATTAAAATCTGTGTGATAAACGTGCCCCTTAGGATAAATTTACAAATCCAGAAAAAGAAAATGCAAATAAAACAAGAAAAAAAAAAATTGAGTTGCATTTATGGTTCAGTCATTCAAGAAACATGATCGTTATAATAATCTCTACCATAGCAGCACATTCATATAAAAAACCTTTTGAATTCTGTACTACAAAAAATCCAAATGCTACTGTATAGTGGTTAAGTCTTCAATTAGTCTATTGAGCTGCTCAGACTGAGGTAGGATTTTTGTCTGACAAAGCTCCTGCCACATTTTTTGCATGGGATTTTACTTTCAAGAGAAATCTTTTGATATGTAAATTAATTACTAGATCCAGGCTCAAATTGCAGGCAGATCAGATGAGTTGCTATCTTAATAGTTTGCCCCTAATCTCATTATATTTTCTACATTTTGTTAAAAATCAACCTCCACATTCTTTTGACTGGACTGTATAGCCACATATCAGTCTTGATCCATGAGAGGCTGTTATGAATTTAGCAGCAGTAGCACAGTCCAAGAACTTCCAGGACCACCGCATGCCTGAGGAAGATGACAAGCTGAGAGTGAATAAATCCAGAACCAGGAACCAGAACACTAGTTTTATGATCAACTGTCTTCCAGTGTAAATGGGGCAGAGTGCTTCTTCTCGCTTTTATTTATCTGTGGAGAAAAAGTGCTTAATCTTTCCAGTGGCTGAAAGACAAGGAGAGGTTTCAGAGCAAATGTGACAGCTTGTGTGGGAATCTCTATGTTTAGTAACACCTGAATCACCCTGTTCCTGCTAGGACAACTGATTTTCCTCGCTACAAAGGAAAGCTTGTGTCATATAAATATACTTTATGGTGACCTTTTTTTTAATGTTTGTTATAATGGAGTTGGAGAGGATAAACATTTTTATATATACAGGTACTAGTCTATGAAACATATTTACATAGTGCCTACTACTTTAAAATCTCAGTGCATTATGATCTGAAATTAATTCAGCATCCCTGTGTCATAAAAGGTGACAACTCCTTGCAGTTCGGAAAAGAGACTCAAGTAAACCAAGTGTCAGTCTAAGGTTCCAGAGGAAGCACTCAGTTCTTGGATCTCTGCAGATTTAGGCTGTTGCCATTACCCCTTCCTCACAGAAAGACAGAAGAAACATATCCTGACAGCACAAAGAAATGCATTGGCTTTTTGTCATGATGCCCGATGTCAGAGCTGGGCGAGAGCAGTACTTGAGAAATTCAACTTTGTACGTCACATGCTAGTTCAGGAATGAATCGTACCTGCCAGCTTCCTTTACTGGCTAAGTTGCACTGCAAATGCACCAAGCACACAGCCAAGGTTCGTCCCATCTCATGCCTCCACTGGTTTACATCCCTTGTGCAGAAGGGAGTAGCATGGAGAGGAACAGAGAGCCTACTGCAGCAGCAGAATTCCAGTCTGGCCGGATGGAGTTAGATCGCATCTACGGGAGGTGACAGAGCACATTAAGAAGAAGGAAAAAGAAAGGGAGAGACTGCTAATGACATCCTGCAGCAAGTATTTTGGAATGCCTCCAGCCATCCTTCAAAGGTGGCCCACGTGCATGTCAGGCACCCTGCAGTTGCCTCTCACAGCTGCGCTGGGATTGCTCTCCAGCAACACTAACAACACTTGCACCATGTCCAGGACTGACACTCTGCTCTTGAAAGATTCAAGAATTACAGTGGGGCTGGGGGCCCCTAAAATTAAGACTTTTATCAATGCTAGAAAGCATGGAGGGAAATGGCTAGCTGAGGAAGTTAGCACAAGTCCTGCCCATACTGCTGTTCTCCGGTGTGTATTTCAGTCCCTCTAGTCATCAGGCTGACACTTCGACAAGCGGTAAATGCCTCCTGGTGAAAACCATTAAAAATGTGGTGACTGTTTATAAAGTGCTATGTTTTGGCACGTCGCCCTAAGCCACAGTGTATCAACACAGCTCCAGAAGAGATCCTCTTTGGGGCTTTTGCTGGAACTAGGAATAGAAAAATCTCTGACACCTCTTTAAAAAATGGAATGTGCAACACCAAAAGCTAACACATAAAGTGCAGTGAACACAAAGCTGTGCTGTCTTGCCACCCTTTTTTCAGCTGTCCTTTGAGAGCTACGCAGTTCTGGATTGCAAGGGCTGCAGTTCCAGGCAGTCCTTATATGGGCTTTAAAACTGGGAGAAATACCTTAACCGCCTATTGCCTGCTGCAACCTAATCACATATGGGTGAACAAATCTTCCACAAAGGACATGCATAAGAAGCAGCATTTATGCTGCTGTGTGATTAGTGTTAAGAAACTGACTTCTTAATGTGAAAAAAAAGAGTACAAATAGTGACAGTATGAAAGTTGCTTATATTTTTGTCTTTAGATTCCTAGCAATTCCAGAAATCTAGATTACATTCCTTAATTAAACAACCAAAGATTAGTTTGAGCACAAGTGATTCTTAAGATCTTACAAACCTCTGTTTACAAAGACTAATTGCAAAACTGGGACCTTCAAGCTGTTACGCTGCCAGGTGGCAACACTCTCCTAGCAAGTGTCCCTTTAATTCTCCTCATCCCATCCCTACAGTTAGTTAGCCCCCACTACAAGGTATGTAAACAAAAATTATCTGTTTGGACAAGCCACAGGTGGGAATCTCTCAGTAAGTGCCCCACTAAGCACTTTGCAGAACCACAACTCTGGCATGTGTACTTTTCCCTTAAGAGGATCATGCTACTTGAGGATTTCTCACTCCTGTGCTTCAGCCACCAAGGGATTAATTCTTGAACTAGAAATGGGATGACTGCATTCAGGGAAGTTTGCAAGCAGGGCTAAACAGAGGGATGGCTTAAGGTGTGTGGCTGCTCAGGACAAAGAGCACTTTCCTGTGGGGTTCTCGGTTTCCTTTAACTCATGCAAGCAGAGCCCATAAAGTTATTACACATATATTTCAGTTTGTTTTGCATTTCTATATATAGCTGATGGGTTTACAGCTGCCATGGTGTTGACATTTCAGTTTAACATCATATACTACACAGACCAGTTTCCCGAGGACAGGAGCAAGCAGGTGTCGATTACAACTGATGCCCGCATTTCTAGTAAAGTCTTCCCTGAAAAGTAGACAAAGTAGGCTTTCCTGAAAAGTTTTGCCTGGGGAGGCCAGAGTTTAAGCTGCATTTGAACTTTCAGGGCCTATATGAATGAAGACTGACAGGAGAAAGCTATGAACCTATACCAGACCCGCTATGCCTTTTGCAGCCTATGCCTTCCAGTACTGGCTCTCCAATGCCTGGGGAGCAGGATGGCACAGCTGTAGCCACCCTTTGCCACAATAAGGGATATTTGGGTAGATCCTGCCCTCTCACCAGTGGCTGGTGAAAAATGCTGTGCAAACATACATCGCTGTCACAGGATTAGGCTAAATGTACCAAACAAATTTGGGGATAAGTACTCAAAGCTCAGGGTCTATATAGGGTTAGCAAAAAGCACACATAAACAGACCATATGCACACTTACGTTTGTTGTTTTCTCTTGATAGTGATTATAGTTTTAATTTGTAGGACCTGTTTTCCTGAACTACCGGCTCTTTCGTTTTGTTAGTAGATATATCTGAGTTTTAGCCTGGAATGGACAAAGTTTCATGGACACTGCTATCATGAAATAGCAATAGCTTTAGAAGAAAACAAAAGAGGTATCGGAAGAGGTATGGGGTACGTTTTTTTCATTAAAGAATAATTTTTATAACATCTAAAGTAGTCTCAAACGTCAACATAAAAAGAAACACTTAGAAATACGGATCTTTAAAAATTAATTTCTCTTCCTGAAAGAAAAGAAAATGGGAGGCATATGCCCGACCTACAGGTTCTGAGATCCTGTAAATCCTAAGCCAGAAATGACAGAAAAGATGATACTATGTAATTGCCACGGCGTAGGTTTGCACTCAGACATAAGGATCACAGTTCTTTCTTGCTTCTTAAAACCGCCATCCTGCCCATCTGTTTTCTGAACCTTTTACTTTGACAGCACTGAATTTGGCCTCTTCCATGTAACTCTTACCATGAAGAATCCTATTTCACAGGATACAAACGCAAAACATTGCTGCACTAAGATATGGGAATAATGCCTTATAAGAGGATTTTGTTCACCATTACCTTTAAAAGCAGTGACTAGAATTCAAAAATGAGGACATATATTACTTTCACTCTAACAAATAGAATACTTGATGCCCCCCAGAAGGTCTGAAATTGCTTAAATGTAAATTCTAGTAATATAAGTACTATTAAGCAAGTAAAGAAAAGCTTTTAAAAACTATCCAGCCCTTTGAAAAGTAAATATTTTGTTTGCTTAAGGGACTATCATACACCTTGAAAGAATAATTCTTCTGTATCACATAAGATACAACAACTCCATTATTTACACAGCTAGCTGTTAGTCGCAAGTCTGTTTTGAAAACAGTGAAGGGCTCCTTCTCTCTATGGGAAAATCATAACTGAGTGTGCTTTTTTCAAGACATATGTCCTACCTGTAACTCTTCCGTCTGAAAATGCTTGAGGTTTGTGCATCATCCAACCTGACCGCTCTTGCCAGGCTCTGATGACTAGCACGGAGAGGGGAGACAAAACCTACCTTGCACCCGAAATATGTGCATACAGAAGTGAGTATCATTTCAGAAACTATTTCATCATAAGAGATTATGAACTCTACTTCTAGAGTTCCTCCTCTCTTTATTTGGACAAATGTATATTTGTATCACTGTCAGCACTGCAAACTACCCCTACCTAATGCTACAGATTCCCAGGGATTCTTTTTGTTCCGTATATTTCCACTTCAAGCACAACATTACCAAGCATGTAACATGACTGGTGATTCTATTTTTATTAATAATCTTAGTAATTCTTCTCACAAAGTACTCTTACATCCTCTCGGTAACCTTCTTACATCCTTAATCCAGTTATAGGCACTCTTTCTTATCCCCAACTTCACCCCAGTAAACAGATAGATGGATAGGGAGATCAAAAGGTCGATAGATAGACAGGTAGGTAGGTAGAGAAACAAAGGTTTTCATTAGGAAGGTAGCTTCCTAGCTCTCACAATTTAAATGCATTTTTTCCCTTATCTTTTGCTAGGAGCTGTTCTAGTATGAATTTTCCTGAACAAACGCTATTTTTTTCTTCATGTAACTTTACGATGTAAGATACAAAAATGGAAATATTTTCACATAATCCCAATATGGACCTGATTTAATGCTTGTGGAGGTTTATGGAGAAATCATCTGACCTAATCTTTTATTCTGTTTAGAAAATGTATCTAGACTATGAAAACACAAAGGTGAAGGTAGAGTACATAGATTCTGCCCTGGATAAAGGGTGAAGAACCATGTAATCATACAGCCACACCACCACTCCTGTATGTTGTGACTAAATGACAATGCTCGTGAGAGGAGACTACCACCTCTTCTGTAATAAACACCAGGCTGGTAAAATAAATTCAGCAGAAAAGTTCTTCCCACTGTATTCAGTAAATAATATGCCAAAGGCAGACTGAATCTAGCCAGGTCTCTAGCCAACTAGAAAAAACATAGCGCTGCACTGAAACATAGATTTGGAGGACTGAGGAGAGAATAAACTTCTAGTTATTAGATGCACAAGCATTTTTAAACAAGCAGGTCTTCCTTCCAACCTGGTGGCTCATACCTCAGCAGAGGTGTGTTTGCCTACCAGAGTAGCCACTGGTTGCAGGTAAAGCTGTGCTCAGGTTGGTGCATTATCAGCTTATGGCAATTCTGGTTTGCTCCTTTGATAAGTCGCAGTCAGATCACATGAGTTCACACTGAAGAATATTGAGTTTCCCTTGAGCCCAAAAACTCAAGCTCATAACCAAAACTACTAGGCTTCAGTGGGTTCAAGTTCTGATATGTGAAATATAAAAGAGCTTCTACCCAGAAGGTATATTAGATGCAGCCTGGATTTTCAGGTATGACGCTTGAGACTATCTGTATCAAGTCAGACCTATCCCCGTATCTCTTGTCCCACACTTGAGAAAGCATCCTTTTCTTAGAAACATCTTCTACCTTAAACCATTTTTCCTTTTGTCAGGGCTAGTCCTGCTATTTTTACCTTGCAGCCCTCTCATTTCTTTCTGTGGGTTTGAATCACTCTCCATCAACCACCTAAGCAGACATCCCAGACCTGGCAGAACCTTGCAATAAATACCAATTTAAAAACAGTAAAAAAAAGAAATAGGGGAACAGGTTGTTTCTCATAGCTGGGTATAGGGAGAACAGGTTACCAAAAATAAAACCTTACATAAGCGTAACAAACCCATGCTATATTTTGCTACAGAATTTTTCACAACCAGACAGGCCACACGTAACCACTACAACTACCATGAAAAAAGTACTACTGCCTTTCTGAGCCACATAAAGGCACTGACTTCTCTTGCATTCCTCTGTTTAACAAAATGTTTAATATCCTAGAAGTGTATTACAATCATAAAATATAAAAATCAAAGCAAAATGGTATCAAAAAGGTTCTTCATCACATGCAACTCACTTGTCACAATTAAATACTGAATTTTAGGATCTCCTTTTCTTCTCTATAGACTGTGAAAAATTTCTATGAATATTAAAGGCAACTGGCGACAAGGAAGAGAAAGAATTTGAGACGCCTGCCTACAGACTAACACAAAATGTGTATCTTGTCTTTAATGTAGCGATGCAGCTTTTTTTTTTTTTTCAAATATCTTAATTAGAACTGTTTGCAATGATAATATATTAAATTTGGCCAATTAATTTTTAAGACTCAGTATTGTGCTGACCTCAACAGAAGCATAAATAAATGTACATCATGAAAAATATTACTCTGTGTTAAAAATACTTTTATTGAGCCCTATAAACATTCAGTACCAGGACAAATGCATTTCTCAGCACACGCCTAATTTCTGTGTATAGCAAAGTAAACCCCAGCTAATCAGTACACTTGCAGTTAAGTCTCTTCTCCTGAGGAAAAATTTGCAGGGAAGTGTACAGTTATTTATGTCTGCAAGTGTGTTCCTTCATCTAAAAACTGGAGACTGTACTTATACCTAGTGTCAGTGTTTTCCCCAATGAGATATCGCACCATTAACTAAACTGCTAAAATATGGGAGTTCTTTAAAACGCATTTTTCTCTCCTTTCCAACGCAAGAGCCATTCCTGACAACTATCCTTTCTGAGACATGTTTGCTTATGGTATTCTTCACACTATAGGATAACCTGGCTTGCTAACAATATTAAAGAAAGCTTGTAATTGAATAAATTTATAAACACTTAAAAGAAACACCCTTCTGGAGCTTAGCTGGTTAAAAGAAATGCTAAATCAGTGCTTGCTGATTGCTGAAGCCAACTGACGGGTGGCTTCTATATTTAGGATCCTCCTTACACCTGTCAAGACACAGAGAGAGACAGCCAGCGAAAAAGAAAGTCTGTGCACCAGAGCAAGCAATCCAGAGAGCCATCTCTTGTAGCAAGGAGCTAAAAATAAAAGCAACAAAGAGCAATAAAGAAAACAGACCAAAATCTTATTATTTATATTATGCCACTGCTCTGTGCCATGCTGTCAGTGAGAGTACGGACCTCATTAGTTATCAGCGACTCCAGCTTCCCGCAGGAAGGCACAGCAATACTCAAAGCTGGATGCAGTCCAACTGTGTCAAACCTGTGCTCCTCAGGTGGATCCTTTTCCCTGCCGCTCCTTAGCTGAAAGCGCAAGGCCTTTGCAGCAACTTTTGCATTCCAAAGTGAATTCCAGCGAATATTCATCCCTGTGCTTAGCAATGTCACTGGAAATGGGCTTTCTGGCTTTGACTGGCATCTGCCTGAAGCCAGGCTGCTCTCCATTTGCTAATCTGACAATACTTCTTTCTATATTGATGATTTGTAGATACGTATAGGAAAATAACAAAAGGAAAATCACGTAGGTTTCTTTAAAAAACACTATGCAACCAATTAACAAAACAATCCTATTGTAAAGGCTTCAGATCCCTTTCTTTGTTTTAAACAGAATAGCAGAGTACTGCATTTCAAATGGAAGGGCATCCAGCTGCAACAGGAACTTGTTTTCAACACATGGATGCTGCCTTCATCCCACCTGAGGATCACCACTCCTTTCAAATTTTTGATCTCCCAGTAAGCAGAAATATTTGGGTTTATACAGATTAGGAATAAAGAAATAGCACTGTTGGGGAAGTAGGGAGAATGATACTATTTAAATTTACACACATACCCCTTTCTAAACGCTACATGGCAATTCCTAAACAAAGAAACCGAATTTCACTCCGCCTTCCCTGACTCATATCATAACAATCCAAGTAACCTTTTAAACAATATCTGATTCACCACCAGATTCCCTGCTTTCTTTTTTGGAAAAGGAAACCAAATGGCCTTTAAGTATTCCCCGGTGTTCAACAAACTATATCTCCTACTGGCCAAGATTAATTTGATTTTCGGTAACTATTACTTTCTCAGAAAGCAAACAAAAAAGGCTTTTTTTTCCCCCATCAGTAGCAGATGAAATGCATATTTATTTGTTAAAAATTAATGATGTGCATGTTTGGGTTAGAGAAAATGCTCAGTCCTCATGAAAGGTGTTAAATACTCATAAACATGGATGTTTCAGTTTGGACACACAGCACAGACAGCAACTGCAGAAATACCTCTGGATCTTCTCAAAAGTAACCCTAATTATTTGCCTACCAGCTAGTCTTAACCACTAGTCAGTAGTTACACTTAGCTCATCTGCTGAGTGTACATAACTAATGTTTATGTAGATATTAATTTTAAATTATACAGAGGCAACAGGCAAATGAATATAAAAACACATGGAAGATAACAAACTTACATTCAGCTCAATAAAGACCTAAAGGCACACGGAGGAAACTTGTGTATGATCAACACATGCATGCAGTAGCTCCATGTACACTAATGTCACAGAAATAACTTCAAAATGTATAGGGCAAAATTATGGCTTTACTGACATCAGCATGAATTTTGCAATCTACATCCATGCACTTCCTCCATAGTTTAAAAGACAGAGGATTAAATGATTCATTACTTGCTGGAAATCAGATCCAGAGCAAGTCATTGTGCCTGGCTTGGTGCAGAGTGGTAACGTTGTGCATAGTGCAGACCGATTAGCTAAGGCAAAGATAACCATGTGATGTGTCTAAGGTCACACAGTTACTAGCAGTTTATAAAAGGACTTTATAAATTTAGGTTTGAAGTATAGTTTATATTTTTGAAAAGCTTAGTGTTTTTTTCTTTGGATGTCATGTAGATTAATATTCAATCATTTGTAATTCTGCAGTTACAGAATATCCTACTAGTTATTACCATACATCGTAATGGGAAACTATCATACCGCTGTATGGTATCGATAATAATGCTAGCACACAGAAGTAAGGCAAAGCATGTATCAACAGTTAAAACACATCATATGCTACTCCCGTCAAAACCAATGCAACCCCAGTGTACTCAGACAAAGGATGTCAGCCTGAACAGCCGTCAAAAACTCATTGAAGCTGAGATACAGAAATTTAAGTCTCTTCAACTGACCATAGTCTGAAGACAGAATGGGACCATACTAGGTGTGCTGTAATAAATTAATGCATCTAAGTCTTATAATAAACTAGCTGTGCCCAGTCCTACAATTATTTTTTTTTTTTTTTACTATTTGTAGCACAACTGGACTGTCCAGAAATATTCACACGCAAAAACATCTGCAGGATAAGAATGGTTAAGAGAGACCTACAAAGTTTTATGAGGTCCTAAAGGGTGACAACATACATTTACAGAAGTCTAAGAGCCTTGTACTAAGTATTGGGTAAACTACCATTCTGTCCTATCTACCACTAATAGTGTCACCTATGGCAGAGATTATACTATTGTCTTGGGTACTAAACCACATAACCATTTAACGTCTGCCTGCATTACAAGTATATCTGTCCTACACTGATAACAGCAATGAACACATAAAAGAAAAAAATATAGAAAGTGATTTGGCTGTCTTGCATCATGTTAGAGGTGCACACGCATTAGTATACATAGTATTACCCCTGCCATTATTTGTTCCCCTACAGGTATTATCAGAGAAAACCCTCAGGAGGCATAAACTGTATTGCTTTATCATTACTAGGGATGTTGTTTCCATGCCAAACTTTCTGTCTAAGGATCTCTGCCTCATAAGCTTCTGGCATACAGAATCCATAATAATATGGGGTTTGTTTCTTGATTGGAGCTTCCAAGTACTATGCTAATAAGAACAGAGACACATGTATATGATGCATGCACTGCTGCTGTTTGAGGTCTGTATAGAGGAACACTCAGTCACATGGTCTGAGATACTGCATCATTCACATATGTTAAATTGAATTGTATACAACCAACTCAGCCATATTAGAAATTATATTCAGGAATGCACCAGAGATACAATAAATGATGCAATAGATTCCTTTCTGTACATAATTGCTATGACTTTTTGAAATTCTTTTACCACCATGCAGAAATCAGGGATGACAGACCGTTTCCATGCAACTTTAGCATTATTTTCTCCCATAGCATAACAGAAAAGGCCAAGTTTAATTTCATTAAAAGATGTGACCTAAGACAAAAGTGGACATAAGTCATCATCATAGTGCTTCTTTAGAGTAGGTTGGCAACAAAGATGTCATATATAGAAGCATTTAAAACTATCCACAAATCTTCTATTGAAAGAAGTCTTCAAAAATCAAGTAAGAAAATACAGAATCATAGAATAGTTTGGGTTGGAAGGGACCTTTAAAGGTCATCTAGTCCAACCCCCCTGCAATGAGCAGGGACATCTTCAACTAGATCAGGTTGCTCAGAGCCTCGTCCAACCTGACCTTGAATGTTTCCAGGGAATATGTTGTATCAGAGTCATTTAGTAATAATTCCTTCAGATGAACTAGCTAATGCAGTACTTGATCCAACAATGTGAAAGTCAAAGTCTACAGCAGAAATGTTTTATTTAGAAACATATTATGACACCATTCCGTACTTCTACCTTTTAAGTGAACTTAAAAATGTAAAGGTTTTGGGGTTTTTTTCTTTTTTAATAATGTAACAGTTGGAAAGAAAACAGTTAAGCAATGGAAGAAAATTACTGTCCAGCTCCCAAGTAATACAGCAGAGAGCTTTTGCTTTTTCAGATTTCTCTTCAGTACAAATTTAGAAGCTTAACAGTTCAGAAGCACCATGAAAACTTTTAGAGAATGAATCTACGAGCTACCCAGTTGTACTATCAAAGCATTGTGTACATTTAATCTGAATTTTCCTTACCTTAATTTGTAGGTTAAAGTCTGCGAAGCAGCTGATAGCCTGAATAGGTGTTCATCTTTACCATAATTCTAACAGCAATTTGTATTCAGACTTTTATTCTGCTCTGATATGTAACAGCAAAAATGAGCACTTACACAGCATATTACATTTTGAAAGCATTGTCCAAACAATCTTCTATGCCCTTTTGAAGAATTCACAGATGAAAGAGAAAACTGGATAAGAAATGAAAAAATAGACCCTGAAACTCCTGTTTTATTTTTGTAAATAGCTTGGAAGCTTTAATCCAACCCTAACTTACAACTTTGAAACCATGTGCATTCAAATCATGTCTAGTTTTGAGATGCTTAGAATGAGCTTTTATTCTAAAAAAAGTAAGCGTAGCAATGATAAGGCATTACATTTGTATGGAGGCAGACAAATAGTGGTGAATTACTTCAGCTGAGAGAAAAATCAGGTGGCCATTAAACTGCTGGTTTTAAAGCTCCTGAGAATTTTTTTTACTGTATCATTTC
>WAAD01001395.1:60776-87583 GCA_013389945.1 Fregata magnificens
GGTCCCGTCCCCGGCGGACCCCGCAGCGCTCCGGGAGGCGGCTCCTGCGGGCACGGCGGGCAGTCCTCCGCTTCACCCCCGCCCCGGCCGCGCCTCTAACCCAGGTGTTCGTGCCAGATCCCCTTGAAAATTCCGAGGGCGCATTCCCTCGCCCGCCCTTTCTTTTACCCGTGTTCACGTAAACCAGTCTCTGTGGCAACTGTATATTCTCGTACAAACGGAGAAAGTAACGCAGGGAAATATTTCTTAGCTTATTCACTAAAGCGGTTAAAAGTTCAGTGACAATTTTGATTTTCTTTTCGATCTCTGGGTTGTTATTTTTGTTTGTTTATTTTTCTTTCTTTTTACATGTTTATATGGTTTTATTTATTTTGTTTAATTAAATATAATTATGTAATTACATTTATATTTGTATATATTTAATTAGTCCAACAGATGAAAACGAAAGAGCAGACCCACTATTCGTGTTGTTTTCACAACCTTTGTATTTAAGGGTCGCCTCATCCTGAATGTACTAACTCACGACAATTTCTAGAAAGCAGAAAGGTGCTCATCTATATTTTAAAGGTGACAAAAGGACCAAAGCTGAGATCCACAAATGAAGAATGGAGTGTTCACATTGCCCAGGCTCCAAGCCAGCACGATATTTCAGTTGCAATCTGTAAAGCATGCAGTCACTCATCTACATTGTTTCTGGATTGGAGCTGGCACTTTGGAGCTGGTGGGAAGAACTCCCAGTTGTCTTCACCTATCCACCTACCTGTAGGTACGTAGGACTCAGGGTTTGGATGCAAGTCCGAAATAGCAATTTCTAAAATGATACTGCAGCCTGTAGACTCAAACAGCCTGAAGAGTACCTACAGACCAGCTTCTGTAGGTCTCCATAGGCTTTACAGTTTTGCCACATCAGTGGCAACACTTCAGATGATACTCAGCACCTCTGCTTTCCTACAGGGATGTAGAGGCACCGATGGTCTCTGCTGCAAGGTGCGACAGGTAACTGCAGAGTCATGGACATGTGGCACAGAAGTAGTGCTTCACATAGGATGTATCGAGATGGGATGCAGGCCGGGGAGAAGATGATGGGAGTGGAGTAAAGGTTTGGAGACGTGCACAGAGGAAAGAGGCTGGAAATGTAAAGTAGTTCAGGTTGCACAAGGCCATGACAAATTTACTTCTTAGAGTGTAATTTAAGGCATCTCCTCACTCTTGGGGCTCCACACTGTTTAAGGGTAGCATTATCCGGTATCAAGAGGACATTAATTCGGTCATGAACATAAATATTCCCCAAAAAACACTGGTTCTGCTCCTTGATAGGACTCTGAAGGTCGGCATGAGTTCATGCTTAAACTCTGCTGAGAACCACAAACTAGATGTTCTTCTGTTAGCTGTGCCCCAAAACACCTACAGCCTTGCAGTGGGCAACACAGTCATAGACTAACACCCTGGCAACACCCCTTCAGAATGAAGGATGGAAATGCCCCGCCTGGCTCCTTCCCTACATGATCCAGCATTCACCCATGTCATCTCTGCTCAACAGGAAAGTGCTCGTGTTCAACTCCCAGCTGTGCTTCCCCCAGAGGCCCACACGCTGCTCACAAGGCCATGGTCAATGAGCCGGGAAAGAGGTGCTCTCCCACCGAAGTGGGCAAGCAGAAAAGGATGCGCACGTTGGTCAGGGCAAGAGAGGGTGCAAATGACTGTACAAACCCACATGGGAAATGGTTTCAGTAGGTGAGAATAAGCAAGACCACTCTCCCTCAGACATACTGTTTCAATATAACGTACAGGAGACAAAGAAAGATCAAAGAATTAAACTGTAAAATAATAAATAGAAAATTATAGGGTTACACAGGAATGTTTCTTTCATCATTAGTATAAGTTTCTATAAGCCTATGTTTGCGATGCTTCATCCATCATTTATAGAGCTCCTTAGGGCAATAATTATTGCTACTAATAATTCCAACGACAATAACACATGGCTAGCAATGCAACGGTGCAATGCATGGATGGGTTGGCACCTCACCTAGTACCATAAGGTCTGGATTGTGACTGTTTCATCAGTACTAATACACTTCAACGATAGCTGAAATGCGAAAAAGATGCTAGAGAAAATATCGCCATTTTTTAGTACAGCAATATTTGAAGCATCAAATCTACTGTGCTATTTACAACTGCGTAACAAGACTCTCTGCAAGGTAATCCTACAGTGAACGCCACTTTGGTGCAAGTGAATGCCTGAGGAGCTCACTGAAACTCAGGGATGAAGGTAAAGAGAAAGGGTGTCTACATGTGGCTGCAGCGTGGAGGAAAAATACCCAGGTTAGCTCCAAACAAGCCGGGTGAGGTGTTGAAGAGCAGCCAGGTCTGGGAAATGGAGCTTGGCAAGGGCTACCTGTGTGGCATTCATGGGAAGACTCAGATCTGTGATAGGCAACTCAAGTTCAGCCTGCAAGCTTTACAGGATTTAAAAGCAAGCTTGGACCAGAGCCCAGTTTTGAGAAAAGCTGGACTCAGATAACAGTTTTCCTTCAAAATTAAGTGAGGCTTGAAGCTGGCTTTTGAATTTTTGCCTTCTTTTTAATCTGAAATTCAGAAAGCCAATCACAATGCCACCCTGAAGCATGGGGAAGAAAAGAATGTGGGAGTTACTCCAGGAGTAATGTGTCATCTACTATTTACTCACCCTTTTGTTTCACCTAATTGTTTATGACTTACAAATGCATTTATATGCCAGATATTTAATAAAGATGCAGAATGTTTAGAAATGTTGACCTCATCAGACAAACATGTATGGATATCAGTAATTGTGCTCAAATAAGTTCCCACGATCTTTGATGCAAAAGTGTGATTGACTTAAAACATAGTACTAGCAGTATAAAGTTTCTTGATATTTCTTCATCCTCCCGTAATCCAGGAAAAAAAAAAAAAAAGCACAAACGTAGTTTCATCATGAAATTTTAAAAAGCCATTAAAATCTCCTAAGTGATCAATTCCTTTGCATTGGAGGATTATACTACTTCCCTATGCAGTGACGTTTCAAACAATATTTTAAATATGTGGTTTTTTACTTCACAGTAATCTTGCACTGCAGATATTCTTATAATTTATCTGTGTTAAGGTTCCTAAAGATCTATTACCACCGACAAGTCTTCTTTTTTAAGCACTTAAATGTAGACTTGAATGACAAACCACGAAAGTAAATCTTTCTTGATTCTTACTTCACCTCATTCTAAGTTTATTGCCTGTCATGTCTGACCAAGGCCTGTCTGTGAAGGAGCACAGAAATTACAGGGAGTGATGTAATGAGAGGGGTCTTACAGAAAGTTTGCTTTGCACCTGCTTGGTGGATTTGGCAGTGTTGGGATTACGGTTGGACTCAATGATCTTAAAGGTCTTTTCCAACCTGAATGATCCTATGATTCTATTCTATTCTATTCTGTGATTCTACTGAAATTACTGGGAATCTTTCAAGTGACTGTAGTGGTCTGTACATCAGAAATAAAAATTCCTATTGCAAAAATACAAAATTTATTTTGTATCAAAGGCTTCTTTTCAGTCCAGTACATCAGCAACAAGTATTAATTCATCACAAGCCTTTCTCTTTAATTTCAATTTCTGGGTGTATTATTTACATTTTCATAAATTATTTATGCTGTCACAAATGCAGTGTAAGAGGCAAAGAGCTGGGCCTTCTGTCTCTTAACCATTTTTCTAAAAAAACCCAGATATTATGTTAGATCCAGATTCAAAATTTTATTAATCCGATTTTATGCTTGTATATAAACTCATTCTTCAGTAATCAGCATTGGAAAACAGTGGCAGTTTAAGTCTTAACATACACGGTGATTGTAGCACTTGTGTGAATAGCTAGCATGCAATGACCAAATGTCTTAAGTGTCTTTTTTTTTTGGTTATATTCAGTAAATTGGTAGTGGCTGTTATTCTCCCCGACCCTAATCTGCAGTGTGCTGAGTACATATACTTCACCTCTGGGGTTGGGGTGACAAGTACTTTGCTAGATGGAACCTCAGATGTCATTCAGTTCAGCCAAAATGTGCTTGCTGAAATACTGTAAAAAGTATGACAAGGTCTTAATCAATGCCACAGTGATAGCAAAATATAATTTCGCTCCTGGCATGCAGTATCTTCTTTATGTCTGTGTGTTACACTGGGCAGGAGGGGGTAATCTTACTGAATAATTCTCATTCTGTTTGCTTGTGTGGGACTGACTAGAGAGTGCAGGCAGCCGGATCTCAATTTCTAATTTCAGAGGAAAAAAAACTTATTATTGAAGTCTGCACCAAATGGAAATGCAGGGTCCGGCCCATCGCAAGTGAGCTGAATCGTTTTACATATTTGAATTGGATATCATTTTATATTGTAAAAACCCTGTGAGCTACTTTCAGCAGCAAGGTAGTCAACACTGTTTTGCTCTCACCCTTGTTTTTATTCACATCTGAGTAAGCGTACTGAACCTAGTAGCAAAACTTTCCCTATCTGATATAATTCTTTATTTTTTTCTCGTTATTGTCAGATTTGAGGAAAACATTCATCTAATTCAGTCATGAGAGCAGGGATGTATGCATTTTCACACTGAAAGTTTTTTTGTTTCGTTGGTTTTTTGACACTGCTGTTAAACCAACAACAATTTAAGGATAGTTTAATATTGAAACTTGGAGATCAGCATAATAAATATTCTCTTGGTGAATACTGAAGAAAACTGTCTTAAAACAAAGTGCCAGGCTTGTAAAACTTCATCCATTTAAGGAGGAAGCATAATGCAAAGTTTATTCAATTATCACTGGTCTTGATACGTCTATGCAGGACACTGTCGCATTATGTGGAGGTGGTAGTTTGGTTCTGAAAGGCTCTATGTTCATTCTAGTATTGTTATTATTGTGCCTCGGAGTTTGGAAGGAAAATGAACTTTTTTGTTCAAGAATCACTGTATTGTATTTCACAGTGTAATGTAGAAGCACTCGTCGTAAATCTCATATTGATGTTGTGACACTATTCACAGAAAGCCATAGATGTCAGTAATCTTGCTGGAGGAAACCCTCAATTATAGATGTTAAACCGTGGTATGTTCTGAGCATGTAAAGAAATATAACTTCTAAGAACAATCCTGTACAAATACCATATATTTTATATAAGGATGGATTAAGTGACACAACATTTTTGTACAACCTTGTCTATCTTCCACCCAGCCACTACTCTATTTTAACTTAGTTTATTCCACCCCTTCCATTGACTTTAAGCAGGTACAGTTCTTTCTTGAACCAAAAATATATACATTTATTCTTTCACCTCCTAAATCAGATAATTTTTCCCCAAATTTTCACCATGGGAGATTCATCCATACCCCAGTAGAAGCTTTTCTAAATGCAATAATGCTACTCTCCTGAAGTCTGGTATCATGCAGCTTTATAGGACTAAAAAAGGGTACATCGTCCCACTGGAAGGAGAGGACAGCTGCTCTCTGAGGTGGCAATCAGAATAATCATAGCAAACCACTTCTGGCCAAATGGGCTGAAGCTACCTCAGTATCTCATACCTGCTTAACTCGTCTAACCTAATTAACCAGGTGGTTATGAAAGATGCATTAGCAATATTACTGCAAAAGAATGGGTGTTGTCATGCCGTCCAGCCATAGATGCTGCTTTTGAAAGTTCAACAGGGTGAGCTAAAGCTTAGTAGGAAAGTTGTATCTGACTCTCTTCTTTTGGGAACATAGTTATTACTGTTCTCATTCTGCACTTGGTGAGATACACATGGACTACCTACAAGTAAAAAAAAATTTCTTTTGTCTTATCCAATAAGTAACAGCAGTAAGTACTGTGCTTTTAATTAAAGGTCTGTTGTTTAAGTGACTTGTGCTCTCAGCTGAGAATGACAACCTGAGAGTGCATGAGCATTAGTATCTTTGGTCAAGGTATTGTGCATGAATGAGACATGGTATTTGTCAGAGAATTGCCTCCAAGAACCTTTTACAGAGTGGTGTTTGCATTCCGTGTTGGATCACCAACCTCCTGATGCTTATAAGTTTAACAGCTAGGAAAAACCAGTGATCTTAGCTCCATTGGTAGTCAATGGATATAGACCAGCACCTCCACAGAATGATGCATCCCATCCTAAAATAGGCGGTTGAGATGATATCAGTCTCCTATTTTATCTGCCTTACAAACTGTTAGTGAATACAAAAATAACTCAGAAGAAATATGGGGCAGAGAAGAGGTGAAAAAAAAAGTCAGATTGAAAGATAATACAGGAAAAGTAAGGGTTAAGAACAGGAAAGTACAAATCAAGAAGGAAGGATATGCCTGTGGAAATGAAGACAAACCAGTGAATTATATACCATAAAAGGAAGATAAAATTTTAAAAAGGAAAGGAAAGAGTGAGGTGGGGAAAAGTGAAGTGAAACAAGAAAACAGGAAAATGAGGGGGGGGGAAATTGATTAGGAAGATCAGATAGTAAGGGGATGGAAACTTAGTGCTGAAAAGGAAGAGAAGTAGGTAAGTGGGAAGGATCGCAAGGAAGAGAAAGGGGAAGGAGAACACGGACAGAGGTTTGGTCTACACATACTGATGTCCATGTGTCCACTTATTAGTTTTAAAAGATGGCAAATTAAGAGTTGTAACAGTAAAATGAAGACACATATTTAGCAAGTCTTTTAGTATGTCAAGGGAGGACACTGTAGACTGACATGACTTTGCCATGACTATGCTGTACTAGATCAGAAGCCAGGTGGCCCCATTATCTGGGATTGGGCCCAAGCTAATATCCTTTGCCCCTAAGCAGAAATTATTAGCTCAGATAACAGAGGCCACATAGCTTCTGTTTTAGGAGCACAAGGCTCACTACTTGCACTCAGGGTGAGGGCGGGACTCACTCCTGTGTGATGCTATATACCTCAATCTGATAATACAGTGTCTGCTACATATTTTACACCAAATGCAGAAATGATTTAAGGTAAACTTGAATCTTCTCTGTACCCATAGTTTCTACTGAGAGAAGCTGGTGGGATAGATGGTAGACTTTATGCCAAGTACCCTTAAGAAATAATAAAATAAAAAATAAATATTTATAGTATTCCTTCTCCGATAAAGCCTAAGGGCAGATAGGTTCTCTCATCTCTTTCATAATTTATTAAAAATCTTTAATTGGGAGTTCTTAAAAAATTCCAATTCAGCTTTTAAAGTGAAAAGTCAAAAGATAAAAGCAGCTGTAGGTAGACTTGCACATCTGATCAACCCCGGTCTCTAATTAAAATGAAGGAATGGATTTAAAAGTTACATTTCAAGCTTCTGCTATCATTTTAGCAGTGAGTATTTTTATGTTGTCTGAAAGCATAAAGTATAATTTTTGCATGTGCCCATAGTATCTATACAGGTCTAATTCTTTCCAGAATCATACCCCATTAAACTATGTAACAATGATGTCATTTATTCATATGGGTTAGTACCCCCTCTATTGTCCGAACTATTTCACAAGCCATAATTTATCACTATGGTAATGTTAAGCCCCCTTGTTATAATCGGCTCTGCACAGTCTCCAGTTCCATGCAAAGCAAAAAGGGCAGCTCTGTACAATCCACTCCAAATGCTGGGATTAATTATGTTGTAGACTTCATATTGCACTTGCAGATGTTATTAATTACTGCCACTCCCAGTTTAATAGCTGTTTCCATAGCAACTATGAGAATTTAAAGAAGGTGTGAAGGGAAGTAAGTTGAGTAGTTGTTTTTGTATTTGTTTTTTCTAAAAGGAGGACAAAGGCAATCTGACTATATATATATAAAAGATATAAAAATCCCTAAACCCTAAGCAGTGCAAGATAAACAAAAACTAATGACACAGAGGAATGTGAATGTTTTCAGAAGGTATGAAGGAACTTAAATAATCAATTACTTAAATTAACAATCTGCTCTCACTTGATCCTTTTAAGTTTAATCCTAGTTTGCACTTTTTGGTGTAGTCTAGAAAGTCCAGTGAAGTCAGAGTGCATACAGTGCAAGTAAACGTGGAGCTATGTCTGACTCCAGCATCGCAGATTTACTAGATATTAACACACTACCAGCAGCGCCGGTTTGGAACTAAAAAGTTTAAAATCTTAGATCTCTATGACTTGAAAGAATGAAGACTCAATCATAAATTTAATATCTTATGTATGTGAATTATAAATTAACCATGTGACTGTGTCTCCTCAAATTGAAATACAGCTACATACATCCACTGCCCAGCATATTTACAAGAACAAGAGCAAGGTGTATCAGCTAACACACCAAGCACCTGTTATTATCTTTGAATCATCTCTAAATTCTATCTTTAGACAACATTTGTTGTTGGTTAAGAAGTATTCTGAAATGTCTAGGTAGAATGTCCTGGTAAAGGGAGATATGGATAGCTTAATATTTACTCTCCTCTCATATCAGAAAATAAAGTGAAAATAAAAGCAATTACTGATAAATTACAAATTATTGCAACTTGAAACTACTGGGGGGAAAAAGGTGAGAATTATTTTGATATTTCAAGATGATACGTTGAAATAACAGTTAGAAATATTTCCTTTTCAAAGGACTTTTCAGTATGTCTTTACATTTTTAACTGATGGTTCTTAAAAATAATTAAAAGAGGAAACAGAGAAAATAGCATTATTGACAAAATCCATATTTTCTTAAAAAAAGAAACGTCCTTCACTTTGAGAAACTACTAGCACTATTTCTCTGTAAGTAAATGTGGTGACAATTTATCATACTCCTCTGACTCTTAAAATGTCATATGAAAATTATAACAATCATCTGAGCTGTATTTCCGTCGATAGAAGATGTGTCTTTAAATGTCCAGTCCTCCCTCCCTCGAGTACAGAAAGCTTTTCCCCCACTTTGAAATGCAGATGACTGATTCCAGGAGTACAACAAGAATTTTCCCCTTTTATTACCAAGGGAAGCCCATTGTCAAGTCCCACACGCGCCCATCTGTGCTCTGGGAGTGAAATATAACCTTTTGAAGCAGATAAGCATTTGTCCTGTGCACTGCTGAAATCCTGGTTTCAGACTTTAACTAGGTCAGAAATGGTGCCCAGTTTGTGACTAATCTTCTTCAGAAAGGTACATAGCACCTCAACTGCTTGTAATTATTAATAGTCCAGTATTTGAAATTGTCATCAAAACATCTACCTAAAGCACATGGTAAATAATAATAATTCAGGGCATAAAAAAATAATTAAACATATAAAATTAGAATCTGTAAAAAAAAAAAAAAAAAAAAAGGCTTTTAATGTTTAAGAGGATAAATCTCGACCAAGAGTTTTCCTTTTATAACACAGATCAACGTTTTCCCAGTGAGCTGGGAAATTCCTGTAGGACCTAAGCATGTTCTGCCTCCCACGCGACACTTTGCAGCAGAAATCCTCTTTGAGGATTGTTCCTCTCCACAAGAGGCCACTGCTATTTTCTCATCTGGCACCATGGACTGGATGCCCACGTGCACTACCCTTGAGGCCAGCTGAACCACATCTTGCATGATGTCCTACAGAGAAGTCACCTTGCCACCTCCCCAGAGATTGCCTGAGACCACACTGAGGCACCTGCTAAGAAAAAGCAGCAGCAGCGGTAGATGGGACCACTGTTCATTATTCCCTGGAAATAGAGTTCCTTTGTTTCTTTTTGACCTTGGAAACAACTTCTGCCCTTGCCTAGCCTTTGCTTCTAGCCAGTCTCCCGAGGTCTGCTTTCTAGGCGTAAAAAGAGATGAGAGGGAGATCAGTTTTGAAAACATGAAAAGTCTCAGGAAAACATTGAGGGGAGGACGTAACCTTGAGAGTACATGGGAAAAGGAGGCAGAAAAGCTAATGCAAGGTCAGAAAAATGAAAGGAAAAGGATTAATTAAAATGTACTAAAGGAGTTTTGAAGATGAAAAAGGAATATAAGTGCTAAGTATTTTTCTTTGTAACAGAAGCTCTGCTGAAAATCAATGGGGAAAACATGGCTTTTATTTGAGTGGCAATTTGCATATTAATATTGTGATAGCATTATGCAATAGTATATAAGACAGATTGGGTAAATAAAGGCTGTGACCAAACATTTCAGCTTTTCCCCCACGTCTATTCAAAATAAAGCTGGCAGAATGTCACACTGTAGGCTTGTCCTTGATTTGTTTCCAGTAGAACATTAATTGATGTGTTCCCGTGTTTTGATATGTGATTTACAAGCTCTATAACTCAAAGGGTGATTACAGCCAGGCTAGCAATCTGGATGCCAAGCCTCATTTCAGTGAACTGTCCTGGCTGTTTCACTCTAGAAATCATGGCTTTCTAAATGTGTAGGAGACAATATTAAGCAGTGGCAATCAACAGTACAGTTTTCTGTTGGTGTAGCGGGAGGGAATATTTTGAAATAGCTAGTGCATCTGCTTGGTAGCTATTTTTTTCTCAAACTGGAAAAATCTCCAATGTTTCAAACAAAATACCCACAAAATACTCAGAAATGTAGAAGTCTTCACAAAGTACATTCTGTATTTTTTAAAAATCTGCTTTTTTCAAAGCAACCAAAAGGAATGGAAGGAGAATATATACAACCAGTAAAACAAAGTATCCATTTTCTTCCCCTAGTACTTCAAAAATTGCTTTGCAAAACTCTCGGTAACCCAGAAATTTTTGAATTATAGTTTCATTCCAATACAATTTACAGTGGCTCAACTATGACCCCTAAATACCAAGGCTAAAATGGGAACGGTGAAAAATTCAAGCCCATTATTGTACTACCCTGTGTTACTATATACCAACTATCCATTTCATGTTTCATCTAGTTTTCTAATATTATTTCATTTGGTGAAAGATGCTTAACAGGAGAAAAAATTAGAAGCACTTTTTTTAATAACTCTATTGTTAAAGGAGTTGTAGAGAGTTTTTGTGTCAAAGAGAAAGTAAAGTGACTGTAAGTTTATTCGATTGAAGACTACTTCCAGTACAGCAGCTTTACAGGTTAATATCCCTTTGTTATAGATCATTTCAGCTCACACATCAAAATCAGCTAGAATATGTTATTAGTACTGAGGAGCAGAGTATTCGAAATTGGGTAAGGCACATTACTAGAACTTTACAGAGTGAAAACTGGCACATGTTGGCCACAAAACTGTGGAAGCAACCAGCTGCAGTAAATTATCGATAGCAAAATTTTTAATATATTTAAAACACAAATGCTAGTTCATTATTTCATACATTGAACTTTCTGTCTGAAAACTGTGGGTATAAAGATTTTGCTTTATCCAACTTTTAGGTGAGCACCGTTGCCCTCTTTTTACCACTGGGATATGTTGTCATTTCACTGGGATCCTGCACTGGTGCATCTGATCAGCATCATCTCAGGATTTGTTGCAGGGTCACTGTTTATGGAGGCACTACTTTACCAATGCCTTTTGCAACAAGTGCAACTGCCTATGCACAGGAGGGAGGGCAAGTCTATTACTTTTTATACAAACTCATATATTTTGTTCCTCACCATAATACTTGACTGATTTTTCAATGGAGCATTTAATGATGTGAAGAATACTTGTTCTTACTGTATATACTTTCTTCTTTTCTTTTTGATCTGTTTTTTTATCCATATGATTTTGCACTAGAAAGCCAAGCACACCCTGATCTGTGGTCAAAAGGTGAGGAGAGTGGCCCAGCCTCAGGCTTTTCAGTCATACAGGTAACATGAAATTTTGATGTGGAATCAAAGTGGCTTCTTAGCAGATGACAGAGCTTATGAGAGTTTAAATAAGGAAAAATAAACAGAAAGTAACAGTGTAGTTTTGGTGTGGCAAGAAGAGTGGGATAATTCAAGAGAGGTCAAGTTTGGGAGACAGGGCTGATAGGAAGAAAGTGGACTTTTGAAGAAGTTTGGGGAGGAGAAATGAGCTGGAGAATTTGTGGGGGAGATGATAGGAGGTTGTATCTTTTCCTGATACTTCTAGTAAGCATAGTGTCTAAGAAATGAAGTTGCTGCCCTTAGCCTTCATTCCAGATATTTAACTGGTCTTTAGATATCTTTGAACTATACCATGCATGGAATGTCCCGGGTATCAGGAACGAAGCCTTTAAATTTACTAAATATTCTGTGGAAATTACAACTGAGAGATGAGAACAGATCTAGAAATATGGTTGCAGCCTTATGTACACTAAGTGCCCAATGGTCCACCTTCCCAAGCACTAAAGTTTTCTTCTGTTTGTATCTAGCTCAGCGAATGAAGATGCAAATAATCAAGACCAGGTCATCCTGTGGCTTGGAGCTTCCTGCCAACTGGAGATAGTACAATGAATTTCTTGCCAATTCTGCTGTATGAAATGAGGATGCTAGGAGTTAGCAAAACATGCTCAGAAAATGCTGTGTTCCTGAGGTCAAAATGTTTTAGAATAAAATACGAATTGCCAAAAATCAAACTAAAATTAAAACAAGAACCAGAAGTTTCACTATTTTCATAAAGGAGAGAAGCAGAGGCATTATACAGTGAGGTTAAGGAAAAAGATGACATAGCTGTGGCTATGTCATAGCTATGACATAGCGTTTAAAACAAACAAAGAAACCAACTTTCTTTCACATTTCTGACCTCAGTTTTATAAAATGCTTCAGAAGAGATTTTGAAGGTAATTAAAGGCACAGAAAAAAATGTGGTAAAATACAACATGGGTTTACCGAAGACTTGATTGGGCTGGATTAAGCTGATATTTTCCTTTGATTTTCTGGACAAGGGAAATGAAATGCTTCTAATCTATCTGGACTTTTACAACGCATCTGATACACTTTCACAAGGAAAATTATTAGCTAAATAGAGAAGTCAGGGATTAGTACAAGAATTTTAAAATGGGTTAAGAATAGACTTAAAAGATAAAAAATGAAACATTGAGGTAAAATGTTGGTTAGTCAATTATCTTAAATATTACATCAGAGACTTATTTCATCTAATATTTTCATTAGTAATGTTGGCTCATGATATGCGATTGTTCTGTTAAAATTTAATGATGACACAAAGGAATTACCAGTATGGGGGAGGATCAAACATCATACAGGATGAAAAAGATGAATGATGATGGCAGTAAGAGAATAAGAAGAAAATCATGACTTTAGGGGCTAATATGAAAAAAAAATATTTGCTGGACGTATTAGCTGATTACAGGATTACTGTGATCCATTAATGTTATGTAGATGCAAAATAACCAAATATAATCTTGTAATCTGGTTCTGTTCCTCTGTATTGTTTCCATAAAGCGCTTGAATTTGGACCAAGTGTGAAAAACTGGGAGTTTGAACCCTGTTTCTTACATTCTCATGCAGATATAGCCTGAGAGACCCCATCCTGACTGTGGAATACACTTCTGGCCAACCATGTTAAACAAATCAATTCAAACTGGAGCAAGGGCTAAGAAGGATTCCTGGGATTAAATGTACTTTGCTTTTACAAGCTGGGGGCAGATAAGGAGTATGACCACCCTCTGAAAATGTAAGAGCAGACAGAAAAGAGAGAAAACACATTTTAGCTAATAAATAATACTGGCACAAGGGCAAATGGGCACAAATTAGTCATAGATAGATGCGAAGAGGAAAATCAAGACCATCAGAGCAGTGAGAGTCTATGAGGGCAAAAAGAGAAGGTGTGTTTCCAGCTTGTGAAACAGAAACAGCACTGCAATTGCCCCTTTGCCCAGACCAGTTTCTCACTTAATTTTTATTTCCACAGTGAGTACATATTTCCCTTAGCAGGAATAACACCATTCTTCACTAATAGATTACTTTGCTAAGCATCTCCAGACAGTAGAAATTAAGTATAATTTCTCTTTTAAGAGAGAGTTCACATTTGCTGTTACCTGCCTACCCTCCAGTTTTTGTGTTTATGCTCTTTTTCACTGTGCTAGTTCACCCTCTTAGTGTTTTCCTCTGCTTCCTTATATGCCTTTCTCCTTTTTCTGTGTTATATCATTAGGTTTCTTGATCTCATTAATTTTCTTTCTCTTTCTTTTTTCCTTTTTCTTTTTTATTTTTTTCTCTTCTTTTTTCTTTTTTCATTTTTCTTTTTTCTTTTCTTCTTTTTTTTAGCAAAGCTTTGCACCAAAGCAGATGAAATATCATTTCTTGTTCAATGCTGTAAAAAGCAACTCTGTTGCAGGATTCTCTGTCATTGCCATATAACAGCCTTAAAATTTACAAACATAGGAACAGGCAGGCAGAATGCATATTACTTCTTGGATTTATACAAGCATAAATTGTTTTAATTTCTTTTTCTCTATTATCCTTATTATCTAATTGTATCAGTGATTCACCATTCAATTTAATTGCCCACCAAAAATACTGAGACCTTTCTGCTTTATGATTAAGTATGTCAGCCCATATGCAGCCAACAAAAACCAGAAGTCCTCTGCTCCCCTCAGATCAAATACAGAGCGACCAAACCCTCATTTGTTCTCAATATTTTCTGATGTTTGCTTAAAAACAGACAGATAAAGCTTTTGCCCACCACCTTCTCAGATGATACATTTTTCAGGAGTGGAGAAAAGCTGAGGAAATATGGGTGCTTCTTTTTTTTTTACTGACTCTTGACAGGACAAAATGCTCTCCAACATTAGTTGTTTAGCCCTTCTTTCCTGATTTCTTCTAGCAAACCATTTAAATAATTTCACTTTCAAATAGCTAAATTACCATTAATACTATTTTTGGCCAAGTCAGTTGTTTGGTGCGCTCGAATGCTAAGTCAGCTCCTGTATGTAAGCAAAGGTTACTAAGGTTCAGCTATAAACTGGCGTTCTTTCAGACTGAAGTCAGAATGTTAAATTCAGTAATATCAGATAGAATCTCTATCTCATTTTAAAACTAATATGTGAAGTTATGCAAGCCCAGATAAGGATGACCAGTTATCTTTGCTTCAGAGGGATTAGATGGTCAGAGAGAAATTGCATGCTTACTCTGAACACATCACGAGTTATAAACTGTTAATAACTCAGCCCCTGTCAGAGCAAGGTGTCCTCTCAGGAGAGCAATGGGGACTTGGACATTTCCCTTCAGAAAGAGTTTTCTTGTCTGGTTTTGTCCAGGTAAGCATGAAATCCCAACCCTTCAAAATGTTCCACATAAATAAAGCGCTAAGTTAGAGCCAGCTAAACAGTGGTTTGATTTTACATCTAAAATGTTAACACTGTTAAAAAATGCAAATGCAATACTGAAGCAGTTATCACAATTGGATTGCATTTGTTAAGTGTTTTGGAATTTTTGCTAAAAAAAATGGAGGAGTAGGTTTCAGAATATGTGTAACATTTAATTTCAGTACTCCACTCCGTGGTCTATTTTTACAACAGCTGAAATAAAATTCAAATGGTTTAACACAAGACTTACGTAACTACCAAATTAAGTAAAATATTTTTATTTAAACGGAACAATTAAAAAAATCTCAATTTGACCACATAGCTTGGGCATTTCTCAGTTTGACTCTGTCTAATTGTTTCTCAGTCAGTCAGTGAATCTCTCAAATCCATTATTCACTCAGCTCTTTCCCTGAAATGATCTTTCATGGTGGTGTATGGCAGAATTAGAAATGAGGTTACCTCTAGCCATTTGTAGACGGAAGAACAAACCCAATAAACTCAAGATCCTGAAGTCAAAGGAGGAAAAAATAAGCAGAAAAAAAAGAAAAAAGAAAACCAATGAAACAAAAAACACCACAAAACAAAATACAGAAGGACTTTAAATTACCATCATGCTGTCAAAAACCTGTTACTAACCAGGCTTTCACATCAGTAAGAGATATGTTAGTGTTCAGGCTGTAACTTTTTTTATGATAGAAAGTCCTCAGGGCAGGGTACCTACAAAAAGAAAGTGGGTGACATTTGTGCATTGGCCTCGCTGCAGCTGCTGGCGGGATTGGAGTCAGTGGAGAAGCCCGTGACAGGGTAGATGGGAGAGGTCTCTGAGAGCTGCACTGTGCACCAGCTCACCTCTGCTCCTGCCTTGCACGTCCCATTGTCCAGCACATGGATTTATTAATCATTTGCTTATTTTGGAGGAACCAAGAAGAAAGTTAGGAAAGATAAGTGTGTTTCTTGCCAAACTCAAGGCCAAAGGAAGAAAGTAGACCAAGAAGGATTGAAAAATAATCTGTAATTTACACAGCTGCAGTGTCACAAAGGCAGGTGGGTGGCTAATACTTTGCTTTCCTCGTTGCTTTATCTTTTTTTTTACTTTGTTTCTCTTATTTGCTTCTATATTAGAATTTTTTTCTTTTTTTGACAGCTTGAGTCACTTACCCAAGGGAAAAGTAAAGAATAATATGGGGTAAAATTTGGAAAGAAATAATCATGGATATGTATTTTCTGAAAAGCAAAAAGCATTTTATTTAGTGGAAATCCCATACAACATCCATCAGTTTTGAAGCTTATTTTATATGCTGTTATATGTTAACTTTACAATGGTAAAAAAAAATCTACTGTATTTGAAATTTTCTTTTTTTATTGTATATGAAGTTTTACTGCGATACCTAGCAATCATAGGATAAAAAAATGCTATGATAGCAAATATCCTATCATATTACTTCACAGGGGCACTGTGAAAAAAATATAGTTATAAAATGCTATTTGTTTCATTAAAAATATGTTGGAACTGTTGTCTGTTTCTTCTATTTAGATACAATTTTTTTTTGTAAACCAGGCTGTTTTGAATTTATTTGTACAACATCGACCCTAATGGTTACCACGTAAAGCTGATAGGTGCTAGCCCATAAATAATAAATCATCATAAAAACTGGAATAAATAACAGATGTTTATAAGTACGGTAGAATAGACAAAGGTTGACAGCTGCAAGGAAAAACTCATTAAGAACACCACAGAGAGCTGTATTAACAGAAGTAAAATTTTTATGTGTTGAACATTTTATTTATTGTTAATAATCATAGAATCATAGAATGGTTTGGGTTGGAAGGGACTTTTAAAGATCATTTAGTCCAACCCCCCTGCCTTGGGCAAGAACATCTTGCACTAGAGCAGCATGATCCAACCTGGCCTTGAACACTTCCAATAATGGGGCATCCACAACTTCTCTGGGCAACCTGTTCCAGTGTCTCACCACTCTCATAGTACAGAATTTCTTCCTAACATCCAGTCTTAATCTACCCTCTTTCAGTTTAAAACCGTTGCCCCTTGTCCTATCACAACAGGCCCTGCTAAAAAGTCTTTTCCTATCATTCTTATAAGCCCCCTTTAAGTACTGAAAGGCTGCAAAAAGGTCTCCCCAGAGCCTTCTCTTCTCCAGGCTGAACAACCCCAACTCTCTCAGCCTTTCTTCACAGGAGAGGTGTTCCATCTGTCTGATCATTTTTGTGGCCCTCCTCTGGACCTGCTTTAACAGGTCCATGTCTTTCCTCTGCTGAGGACCCCAGAGCTGGATGCAGTACTGCAGGTGGGGTCTCACGAGAACAGAGTAGAGGGGCAGAATCAATCACCTCCCTTGACCTGCTGCCCGCAGTTCTTTTTATGCAGCCCAGGATACTGTTGGCTTTCTGGACTGCAAATATACATTGCCGGCTCATGTTAAATTTTTCATCCACCAGTATCCCCAGGTCCTTCTCCTCAGGGCTGCTCTCAATCCACTCATCCCCCAGCTTGTATTGATATTGGGGATTGACCTGATCCAGGTGCAGGACCTTGCACTTGGTCTTGTTGCACTTCTTGAAGTTAATAATGTTAATTATCTGCTTTCATGGTCCTAAAAAAGAGGTGCCTAATTCCTGGAGCCTTCAGTTACAATGGAGGAAGTCAAAAGCTCTTCTGAATAAAGGCTAAGGTCCTACGGTCTGAGTTTCTAACTTCTGCTCTTCCAGCCTGATGATATCATACTCATACAAAACAGAAGAAAAGGTAGTTTACATAGATACCCAGTTGGTAAAATCTGTTAACAAAGAAGCTTTAATATATAACCATTAACATGTCCCCTCTCTTGGCTTTTGAGTTTTGCAGTCATTTTTGGGGGGTGGGGGTGTGTTTTTGTTTTGTTGCAAAATTATTGTGATGAAATATTTCGGCCTGTAGGTTATTCTCAGCCGACACTTATGGGGATTCATGCGCTAAACATATGTTTTCATTACCAGAGTGACTAAACTTATTCCCAAACACAAAATCTGACCTGACCTAAGACCTCAACAGTGTCCACAGTTCAACCTTGGGAAATTAGAGATTTGGCCCAAGAATGTCAGAGAAATGCAACTGGTATAAAACCCCCAGAGAAATGCAACCCCCAGCCAGGCACCCTGTCAAATGTTGGAACAATGCTGATTTAGTGAATTTTCATTGCTGCTTTCATCAGTACCCGCAGCTTTTGCTTTCAGGTTTCCTGTTCAAACACTGATTGTGTTAGTAAAGGTTTAACAATAAAAATTTGCTAATGCTGTGACTTGAGAAAACCTGATCTGATGACACTGCCCTTCCCAGAGGATGAGATTAAGTTATCACCAGGGTAATTTCTAGCTTGTTTACTGGCTTTTAGTGGAGTTTCCTGATAGCAGCAAATATATGGCAGCTTTTTGGTGTTATGGCAAAAGTAGTCTGATAGGGAAGGGAGGATACCTGTGCTCGTTTTAGTTGGGTCTTGCTAGTAGAGAGACTTACCTTCCCAGTGGATTTCAGATTATTTTAACTGGAGTGTAGGCATTTTTTTTCCCTATCTGTTTATTTATCTCTTTACAGAAGAGACTCTCTGGGTTCAGAAGCAAATGGGAAGTCACTACTTCTGTCTCCGTATAGCAAGAGTTAATCTCTCCACTGCCAGAGAGAACATATCCTCCTAATGTGGGTGCCTCATCAAGACATCTAAAGTAATGTTACATTAGTCTAAGTCAAAAAGACAGGGATTAAGTCTGAACAGTTCACACATTGCCCAGAAAATATACCCTGGGACCACGTATTAAACCATGAAGATAAAATAAATGGTGAACAGATAGTTCCTTTATGAGATCTTCCATACTGTATGCGTGATATTGTCTACAACTCTTGTCTCACTGTTGTGATGGCGTGAACAAAATTTACTATAAGGCATATATACGGTGTTAGAAGTATGAGGGAGAGTCATGGGAAGATGGAGAAAACACACAATGGGGACTGAATTGAGGTTGCAGGGGTAGCTTTTGAATGCTTGATTCTGTAACCTTTGTAACCTTAATAATGTCATTTTAATGCATACTATGTTTTATTTGTTTAATGCCTCAGAGTAGCTACATTTGGAATGAACTCCATCACCTGCACTGAAGGAAGCAACTCAATAGGTCCTGACCCAGCGCGGCCTGTTGTGATCAGCCTGCATAAGGTCATATGCATCACCCTTAGCCCTGAGAGCTGATGACAGGGTGCAGAAAAATTTTGTCCTCTGTTTCATGAAAGCCTAATTGCTCACTTTGTCATGTTGATCTTGTAACATGTCTCCTGCTCCTACTGCTTCTCAGTAATTTTCTGCATAGAAATACCCTCTGTGCACTGTCACCATTCACTCTGTGACATGGTGAAAGGACTGTACAGGCTATTTCTGTTACATTTCACTAGGGAATCTTATTTCTCCCTGGAGCTGCTTCCATCAGCTTCATGCTATTTCTGTATCCAAAGAAACAATTCTAAGCAGCACCCTTTCTACTGATATCAATCTTTTCCCCTCCTCCCTCTCAGAGCTGGCAGTCATAGTTGACCATGTGCCAAATTAAAATTTAAGAGGGTTACTATCCAAAGTGTTTGATATATTCTAAAGCTTCAGGATTCTTTCACTGTAACGTCATCCTATACTTTAGCAATGCATTGCCCAGCTCCTGAATTCCCCTGAATTCAACGTGTCCAGAATCCTGAAGCAATGCACTTGTGTTAGGGCAGCACTGTCAATTATAATATCAGTCTGCAGCATGCTATTATGACTTTATGGTCTTAGATGTCCTGAGTGAGTACAGCGATGGTTTAACAAGCTGCCTCTTTGCAGTCCTGTGGGCCATTTGCTTGGATACGGAGAGGGGAGGGGTGATGTGAGGGGGATGGAAGGAACAACACAATAACCTTCTTCATGCCTTGGATAGTCCCGAACTCCATGAGCAGAGCCACAACTCTAGTCTGAATCTAAAGAGCAGCATTTAACTTTTGTGATTTCCTCACTGTTGCTTTGAAGGCCATTTTACTTAATTAGAAAAAATGCACCCAAATTATGTCCAGATCACTGGCATCATGTTACCCTCAGTTGCCCCACAGAAAAGAGAAACATCATTAAACATAAACCCTCTTCTCAAATGTTATCCTGTCACCAGTTATTTCATGCAATGTTACCTTCCTTTCCTCCCTATTTACCTAATGACTTGGTGTTGTTATTTATACCACTTCTGTGTTGATTTATCCTACCACCATATGTTCAGATTTGATGACAATGATCTTTTGTGGTATATGCACTTCCATGTATTAATTATTGCTGAGATTCAGATGTTTGGTTTTCAGAAATAAAAAGGTGATTTCTTTGTAATTTTGGGGTTGTTCAGAAATACAGGCTTCTATTGCAAAAGGAGGAGAAAAAAAGGTTTTGTTTTAAAGGATTAATCTTTAAAATAGCATAGAACTACAGAAGAAATAAGGAGGGTGAAAAAAAACATCTGTCAAACATTCTCCATTCTAAAACTTTGCTTTTGTAGTTCTGACTGCTAACTGTAACTGTCATAGAATTTCAGAGGATATTCGAATAGATAGATTGCAGAACCTGTGACAGGAGGAAAACATCTAGGCAGATCTGTATATACTTAACGCTGAAAAGTAACTTCACTCCTCACTGATACCTGCAGCTATAATTCTTGTATATGATGTACTACATTATGCTAATATTTTAGGAACTGTAAGCCAGCTGTCTGATACAATGGTCAAAGTGGTTTTTTGTGGGATGGAAATTCGTAACTGATGATCTTCACGGGTATTTTGTATTCTGCATTCACTCCCTTTTGCAGGATGGAGTGCCAAAAATGAAGATTTTGGCTCTAGAGAAAAGGATGCTCTTAATTCATTAATTCACTTTGGTGGAACACAAGAAAGCTTTTGGCCCATAATCCCATAAATCCTGTCCTTTAGCAGAACAACACATCAGAGATGAAAGCCATAGAAAACCACTTCTTTCCTGACTTTCCCGTGGAAAGAGTGAGGACATGTCATTTTGGCTGGTCACGCGTTTCTGAAGAATTTGATTTGTATTGATAAGTTTGTCTCCTTATGATGTTACCTGGGAATTTAGAATTGCTCTGCAGCAGTCATCAGGACTGCAGTATCCTTGATGAGTCTCTTTCCTTCACTGACCTAGCATTAAACAAGCTGTCTTTTGTATACCAGACTGCAGGCTGCATCAGAATATATATATATTAATATCTTGATGTTGAAAACCGTACCCTCAGAAGAGAGAGGAATCAAAGCTGCAAGGATTAATTGAGCGACTGAAACACCTGCCTCTTTTGTCTACAGAGGAAGTTTAGAGAAGAAACAGTCTATCAGTCAAATCCCATATTTAATCACAAAGTGGTTTGGGTAGTTTAGTTTTGATCCATCAGCTGAGCTGAAAAACATTGGGAAATATTTTGATTTCACCCAACTGAAATAAAAATATTTTCTTTACACAAAAGACTGTAAATTAAACATTTGAAACCCTGACAATAAAATATTAAAATTTCAGCTTTAGTTTTATTTCAAAGTATAAAATTAAGCTTGGAAATGGAACTGTATTTCAAATGGATTAATTTTGCACATGTTGAAAAGAAAATATTTAAAAAATTAGAAATTTAAATTTGCATATCAGGGCTGAAGACATTTATAAGTTCAGTGCAGATATCTATCTATATTTGGCCTATCCGAAGCTGTAATTTTGGAGAATTATTTTTTTAAATTCAGATCTACCTATAGCATTAGTTTTATATGGACTAGAAGCTTCAGTACCTCTAAAAATGTGGCAATAACCAGCATCAATCTTTTTAGGGGAATACAAGATTGAATTTCTTTTTAATCTTAAAATGAAAAAAAATCATCTTTTGTGTTTTTAGTTCTAGGGATAGTATGGGCACCCATTCTTTCAGGCATGGCCTGTGATCTGTGGTTTGTGCATTTACTTTACATTATAGCTAACTATAAGCATGATTCAGTAAACTTCTGAGTGTAATACGACTAAACCTATGTAAGTGGTTATCCAAATGTTTAAGTGCTTAGAATCAGCATGTTTAGCCTTTCTGATTTTGTCATTTTTAGCTTGTCTACTTGCAAGAGTGGGAAATGCTGGCTTTTGTGTGAGATGAAAGAATACAACTTCAGAATTGCTGAAGAGCCCAGACAACGTGTATCCCTGAAAGACAAGGGGGGAACTGTCAATGCCTGTGTTATTGAGATCACTGACAGCATGCCCCACCCAGCTCTTGCCAGAAGAGCATTTCTCAACAGTACCTGAGAAAATGCTATATGTGCTGCATGTTTTACCATGCAGAAACACAAGTCTGAGAGCCTGCAAGGTGGCAGTGCTCCAGTGTGGAGCTGGATCTCAGGTCTTCCATCTTCGTCAATAAAAGAAAACTGCTGGAGAGCTGGAGGACTCTATGGAGTTGTGTTTTGTCCCTCCAAAGCAACTCACATGTGGTGGAGCCTGAGCGCCAAATAAGCTTGGACTGGAAAGACGTGGACACTCTAAACTGGCCTCGAGAAAATTACTTTATAACTGAAAAATATACATATCCAAGCCTTTTGCTAGATTCAAAGGAAAGTAATTTTCATAAATACCTGGGGTTTTGGAGGCTGGAAGTTCTGGTATTTGTGGAGTTGTTTGCAATAATGCTTTTGGAACAAACTTCTGGATGAATCTTTTCTTCCATAAAACCCCAGGAGAATTTTCTTCCATAAAACCTACAGGAGAGTTCCCCAGTCTCCCTGTTCTCCCAGACAGGGAGTCAGGAGGAGAAGACCCTCTACTCAAGTATGGTAACCAGGATACTCATAAACATGAAAGTTCCTAAAACAAGTATTAATGTGAATAATATTTTACAGATATTTTAAATCAAGGATGACATTTTTACTTTTGTGCTATTGCTATCATTTGTCAGATTTTTTTTTCTCTTCTTCATTAACTAGTTTAGAGAGGTGTTGAAAGATGTGTCATATCACTTGGATGATAATGCTGAATTTCTTCCAGGATCTAATATAACGACTGCAGTTACAGCTCTGTTCATTACCTGAACAGATAAACTTGCCCTTCAGCTGTTGTGGCACTGGCATATTTGAAACACACATGTTGACGGTTGAAAGATATCTCAAAATATCCATAATGAGCAAAAAGCCTGATCAAAGGAGTGGGTGGTATCCTATTCACTGAGGTGTTACAGGCACATAATCAATAGGGTATGGAGGAGGAAGGTCATTTTTATTTCCTAAATTATCTTATTCATTTATATGTGAATCAGACATTCATTAGCATTTAAATACTTTTTGACATTTAAGACACTCCCTTATTTCTATAAGATTTTGACACAGTTTCACTGAATATCTTTTTATAACCTGAATCTAGAAAAATATTTTAACCATTTCTATATATTCTGTCAGCTGTGGGTGAACAGTCAAGGATTTAGAGGCTTGCTTTTATTTAAACACTCAAACGTACAGATTTACAAAGAGCTTAAGCCCTGATTTGGGCCTGAACAAGGCATTTGCTGTTACATTTTTTAGAGGCAGTTGAAGAACCCTCTGGAGCAGATGGTGTGAAACTTTCTGTAATAGTGGCTGCTGCAAGCACGTTCCAAACCCAAGTAGGCAAGGCAGAAAAAGGATGGAAAAAAACTACAATACTGTGTCTGCCTTAAAGGCTGGAAGCTGAAGGGAGTGTTTCAACTCCCCAGAGGTCAGGGAGGAAGCCTGCAGTAGACGACCTGAATGTTAAAACTTCTATTTCTAGATGTCTCATCCCAGGTGTGAAACCACTCTTTATGCTGATTTAAATTTCACTGAGATACCTGACACCAATAATAGAAAGCAAATAAAATCATGAACAGGAAAATGACAGGTTAAATCTTTGAGTCTGGATTGAGTCATATGTTTTGGACCTGATCTCTACTTGAAAATAATTTCCCTCAAAACGAGAAAGCACCTCTGAGAGTCCTACTAGCACCTGAACAGAGGTACTGTTGTGCCAGGTGCAGCATTTATATTGGGGTTTCTGAAGGAGTGAGAAATGTCCCACTGTTTTAACAATGATTTGGTATTTCCTCATTTTATTTCAGCCTGTTGAATTAAAAACTTCCTACAAACATGAGTATCTATCTACTTAAAGCTGTATCTAAATACACAGGAACGCTTCTGTCAGGGGTGGCCCAAGACATCTAGCGCTTGGTTTACAAGGGTCTGTAATCACTTCCCCATGTTTAGAAATGGAGCAAAAAGAAGCGAAAGGAACATATCCCTTTATTTTGTAAGGAAGGACAAAGGAAACAGCTATGGCATAATAGACCTTGAAGTACATCAGCTACAACATCTCTTGAGAAAGACTTCAGCATGTTTCCTCTCATCAGCTACCCTCTGCCTCACTACAGCTGTGTGAATAAAGAATTCTTTTTTTTCCTGAAAGTTCTGAAAATAAGAAAAACAAAGCACCTTTTAAGGTCAAGTCAAGATTTATTTTAGCTTGTTGGTGAAAAGACACACACAAAGAACACTTTAGCTTAAACAAAACATTACATTTGATAGGGAGTAAAACATTTTGTTTTCAAGCTTTCTCCTCTTAAAAAGTGTCATAATGAAAAGCATTTTGAATTAAAAAAATCAAAGTTTGCTTTTGTTTATTTCCAATCTCAGACTTATATGATTTTTTTCAGTTGTGTTTTAATGCAGTTAAGAATTTTGTGAAATCAACGCACATTTTTGAAATCTTGTTAGTGTTCCCACAATTGTGTTTTTCTTCGAAAATAATCCAACATATCGGCCACAGGTTGCATTTACTCCTGGTCCACTCTTCTGTGCTTCCATAAACACTGTTCCTGAGTGACTGACCCAGTAACTGAAATTATCTGCCAAAAAAACTCCTGTTCCACCCCCACCCACCCCTTTTTTTTTTTTTTTTGGGCAAAAACCCCATACCAAACCCTTTTGTTTTCAGGACTTCAAAAGAAAACCATAAAGCCTCTGTTCTAGGGTAATAGGAAACTTCTGACCTTTCACCTCCTGCAACTGGAAGTTTTTGATATTGAAGTTTCTGCAGCATCTTGGTGGATTTCTGCTCTTACAACCCTCTTTTCTTCACAGAGTCCCAGAACCAGCTGCCTAAAGAACAGAGTGGGTTCATCAAAGTGGGCAGCTGCATTCCCTTAACTCATTTTTAAATCCCCAGTATAATAACACAAATATAATGTAGACAGTGTAAAACAACCTTAAAGATTTATATTTTTAAAAGGTTTTAAAGTTAAATAAAAAAAAAGCCTTACTAAAATGAACCAAGGAACTGAATCTTCCTCAATTCTCCACGAGTGAGGGCTACACAATGCTTGCTTCCAAGCCCACTACCAGGATTTACTTGTTTCCTGAGGTTCAAATACAGCCTGCCTTACCTATTTTCTTCAGGTGTGGAGCTGTGCATGCCAGTGTAAGCTTTTCTATCATCCTTATTAGTCTTATATGAAGCAGCTGTTACCTCTTTCTGAGCAGCAAGCAGGTTGCCAGACAGCCTGAGGGGCTAACCATCTGACATCCATATTTTGTTCTCAATAGGTCCGTGACTCATGCTTTCAGGGGAATTCAGTGGTAGGTAGGTTTTGCCTCCTTTTGTGCAGATGATAGATGCAGTTTCATTTCCTACTGCAGCTGGACAACCAGTACAGTTGCATTTCTTTTTTAAACAGCTCCCCCAAAAAGTATTTAGCTGCACTGTTTCATTTATTGGTAATACATGCTTGTGAAACATTGCATATATACAATAACATTTCTCTTTAGTATCTTAAAATGAAATCAATTACTTACAGCTGGTTTAACTCAGGAATAAGAAAAAAATGAATGTGAAGGAGCTTTCTAGTGAAGGCTTTCATGGTTTTTAACATAATGCCTCGTGATAAGACCCTCCTGGCTGGGGAGAAAGGTACATTATTATTTGTATTCTAGTTGCGCCTATGTGCCCCAACGTGAATGTGCTAGGTACTGGGTGGATGCTGCGAGTTCGTTGTTCTCCAGGACAACAACCAAGGACAGCCTTGGCAAGAAAAACATGGCGGGAAGCAGGCTAGAAGGGTGAAGGGATGTGCTCAGGGGCAGTAAGCAAAGCCAGGTACAAGCAACCAGGTTTTGATTCCCCTGCCTTGTGTTGACTGCCTGGAAAAATGTTTCTCTTTCAAGAAAAAAAGGTGGAAAATTAAAGTCCTGATGATCCTAAGGAAAAGGTCACAGAATCACAGAATGGTAGGAGTTGGAAGGGACCTCTGGAGATCATCTTGTCCAACCCACCTGCTTGAGCAGGTTCACCTAGAGCAGGGTGCACAGGACCACGTCCGAGCAGGTAGAGGACCTAGCTCTGTTTTCCACTCGCCCGAAAGAAAGCCGTCACCAGAAGGAATGTGGCGAGCCAGAGGGAGCCCCAGCACCAGCATGCAGCTGTCCGGGTCTCCGGCTGCAGGGAGGGCCTGAGCCTGTCACTCCTACCGGAGGGCGGCGGGGACAACTGCTGCCTTCGGTGTGATCAGGTGGATGATCTGCTCAGCCTGGGGGCAGAGCTGAGGGAGGAGGTGGAAAGGTTGAGGAGCATCAGGGAGTGTGAGAGGGAGATAGATTGGTGGAGC
>WAAD01001396.1:6672-17255 GCA_013389945.1 Fregata magnificens
AGGACCGATGGCTCTCGTTCCCCTCTCCCACTTGTGAAGGAAAGAAACCCAAGCTTGGAGAAGATAATTTCCGACTCCAGGTCTTGGGAATGTGACAGTCTTTTTTATTACCTCCACTCTGGTCCATTAATAACATTTTCATATGCATCGAATTTACCCCAAAACCAAAATGAAAACAAAATTCCCTAGAATATCTTAAGCAAAATGCTTAAGTTAGAAAAAGGCTGGAGTCCAAAAATGGAAAGATGATTAGGGAGGTAGGTGAAGTTGGAACGAAACAATAATAAAAAGCCCTAAGAACACATCATATATTCATAGTTCTTGAATCATTAAGGCTCTGCATGACAGCTCTCACAAGCACCAGTATGGCAAACTCACTGACTTTTAAGCAGGAGTGAAAGTGGTTAAGCCCTAGGACAAATAATTTGAAAATCTCAGCACAAGTCTGATCTCAGAGAGTTTAAAGGAATGCAGACTGCCCAAAAACACAGCAGCTGTTTGTTTTTTCTGCCACCTTTCCAAGGTTCATGTCTGGAGTGAGGATAAACAGTTCTGAAAAAAAGTTATGTGGAGTTCAGACTTTAAGAAAATAAAACATCAGACTAGTATTTCTTGCAGAAAGACTAAAAAAACCCAAACCTTAAATTATTCAGCCCTGGAAGTTTTCAGGTAGAGCTCTCAGGAGCAGAGAGGTAGATGGCTTGAGGCTTCAATATATTAAAATGCTTTCTCTAAACCAGTCTGCATTTTCAAAAGCTTGGCCTGATGTGGTTTTCTTGAGCAATACTCCTCCAAGCAGAGTTTCAAATTTAATAAGGTACAACTGTATTCCCTATTTTATGCACACGTGTGCATACACACACACACAAATAGAGGCCCTTTCAGATAAACCAAGTAAACAAGATAGCAGATGAAGCCTTAGAGATCAGCCTGAAGTGATTTCCATGAGTCCAGCAGATATCATAGTTACAAGGTAATTTGTGCTGTGTCATTTTGGACATCATTCTTTTACTCTCCCTCCTCCTTTCTCTCCGTATTATTCTGTTTGTGCCAAAGCAAATGAGCATCTACTTTAATTAATTAATTAATATGTCTCTTGATAGGTTAGTCAATTAGAAATCTCTTAACATTTTTAGTATGTAGAACCTTCCTTCAATCCACGTTTAAAGACACATAACCTGAAAAAGAAAGAGTTAAGAGGAAATTTACTTAGATAGATTACCAGTGGAGCTAACCGGTGTAAATAAGGATTGTCTGTGGTGTTACAGGCAGGTCAGAAAGAGCAGGAAATTTCAGGCCCCATGTTGAGATTCAACACCCGTTTGTGAACTGTCCTTATACACAAAATGAAGAGTTGCTACAGGACAAAGTATACAAAACCAGGAAGTCTGAAACAAACTGGAATCCCTCCAGAGAGCTCTCCCATTATATTCATACCTGGTGGTACTGGGGCATCAGCATGAGGAATGGTGAACATTAAAGAACTCAAATTTGTCTTTGAGATACACATCCAAATTGTATATATCATGGACAAGCATTACCCAGTATGACAAATGGAAGACACTGTTCATGAAGGACAAACATGAAGAAGAAATGTCAACAGCGTATCATGCTCTTACACATTCCCCATCTTCCCTTCTTTATAGCGAGATGAAAGCGTTATGCAGCATTAACCTCGCATACACAGATGCTGTGTTCAAGGAATTAAGGACATCACCACACCTACTTTGTCCATTAAGACAGGAAGCACACTGACTTTGTTTCTTGAAAGTAAAATTATATCATAATACTGCTTTTTCTCAAAAGAGCCTTTACTAGATACATTCTATACAATGACAAACCAGCATCAAAAACTCCCAAATACAGGTTCATGGAGGGAATCTTAGAAGATGGAAACTACAGGAAAATAGTTTTCTGTGTATTTTGTGGCATGTTCTCCCCTTCTCATCACTTTTAATTAAATACAAAAACACACCTTACTGTGCAGATGCAGCCTCCTCCCCCAGAAGAAGGAACTCACCTTGGAAAATCAGGTTGGAAGGAGAGGAGAGTGTCTTTCAGAGTTGTAAGTTTCAAAACTGTAAGTTTCAAACTACAGTGAATGAAAGCTGGAGTTATTTCCTTCATCCTAACGTGTACTACATATGCATAAATGCAAGTGGGTTTTGGGGGCGAGGAGGGTTTTGAGTATAACAGGCATATATGTGTTTGCACATCCTCAGATAAGTTTTTCCCAATCAACTTCTGCAGTATGAAGGGCTTCCCTACTTTCTTTCCCACTTTGACAAAAATTCCTTGTGTGTGGGTACTAGAGGCAATTGCTAGAACACCTTCCACAGACTCCCTTCTACTGTAACAGCCACTGGCACATGGAGCCTGAGAGTGATGCCAGAAGGGCCACAGCTCTGGGGCTCTGAGGTGACTACAGCCCTGCGGGTAACATAGGGACAGGCTCTCCGAGGAATGCTTGTTGTTTCCAAATCCCCGCTCAGGAGAGTACAAGGATACATCTATAACACAGAACACCAGTAAGCTCATAACTCAGGCTGACAAATCTGAGATAGAGCACTTGAACTATTTTAGTTCAAGTTTAATTTATTTTAAAGTGGACAAACACAGGTTTTAACTTAGGTTAGCAGATCCAGAGGCAACTTAAAGCTGAATGTGAGCAATGTGAGCCAAATATATAAAAAATCCAAATATTATCTGAAGTCAGCTGATACTAAAAGATAAAATAGAAAACTTCCCCCCTTCGCTTTAAAATAAAACTAACAGCCATGGTGGAATCTGAAATTTCAACTATCTTGTCCACAGGAGAATTGTTTCCTACACACACAGGGTCTGACAACCAATACACATAACTTCAGTCATCTTTCCTGTATCACACTGCAATCATTATTGCCCCATCTGTTTCTCTCAAGTCAGACAGTCAGAATCCTACCATTGAAATTTAATTAAAGAAGGTAGTAAGAAAATAAACAACGTTTCTTGGAATGTCTTTGATTCCATAAGTACATATACATTTCATCCACTGAAGACTGAATTACAACCTTTCATCTAATGAGCAGCTTAATGGAATGGCACTGGAATAAAGAACAGGGGAAGGAAAAAACAAATCCTTGGTGATTTCATGTAACACATTATATATTTATATAATATCGGGCTCACTATCTGGCAACATCAATTTGCAATCTCCAGTAAAAGCGTTCACTATCTTAATGTAAGTAGAAAGCATGGCCAGACACTTACACCAAATCAATAACCAGATCTTACTTATAGTTAAAGCAGCAGATGATCTACCACAATGAAGAAATGACAGAACATGTATGTAGAAGAGTCTGCTTTCTTTAGACACATTCTTGAAAGCACTGTATCATTGATCTGATCTAAGATTATTTTATAGGCAGATGACAGGTCAAGCATAAAAGTACACTATTTTAAAGGTTACAGAGTTGGTAAAATTGGTATCACTGCCATGGACAAAGAATAATTTTCTTTTGAAGTCTTCATTGTCAGGTTATTTACATTTCACAGTTAAAAGACTCCTCTCTGGATAATATGAATGCTAAAACAAATAATAGAAAAGGTCCTATGTAAGCTAATGCTACTTTAAAGAGATAATGTAAATCAACCCTGACACCATCAGTGTCATCCTAAAGCACGATGAGAATTTCCAGTGAAAGTTACTAACATTAAACAGATTTAGATAGCCAGCCAACAAAAACAAAGCAAACATGTAAGTAAACTGCCTTCCAGGCCAAGACTGTTGTTACAACCATGTATTACAGTGAAAGTGATGGGAGGAACACTCTAGTGGTGAAAAGCACTTGTTTGCGAAGTCTGGAGGAAGAATTGGTCCAGAATAAATAATTTATAGTGTGATCTATAAAAAAGCCTATGGAATAGGATACCTAATTCTCACTGCAAGTTAGACAGAAATCTGGATGCCCAGCTAAACACTTAGAAAAAATGTTACCCTTCAAATTATAAGGCTATTTTCCCTGTCTATAAAACAATAATGCCACCTTCTTACTTAAGAAGAGCATTGTAAGGCTGAATCTATTAAGACTCTTTCATATGCAAGATATTACAGAAGAGTAAAGCTTTAAAAAAAATTTTAAAAAGAAAGAGCCCCTTATGGAATCATAAATTTAAGTGAGTTTTAATACTTTTAAGCACTATATGTACATGTACAATGCACACACAGACTTCATGCCACATAGCTTGCTTTTCCTTCACTGGATGAGAACACTCCTGGAATGTTATTGTTTTCAGGGGGTGGTTTTTAAGAATTTACTGTGCATTATATATGTGCACACTGAAACACTGCTGGGGCTGTAAATGACCCAGGAGTTCATAAATATAGCTATTTTCTTATCTGGTTCAAATTTATGCAAAAAAACAATTGTTACACAGCTCTTGCTGAACAGAGACCCAGTCTCACAAGGGACAAGGGCTTTGCATGGGGCTTTCCATGGTGTTTCACATAAGGAAGAATTCAAAGATGACAGATTGTTTATAATATGCCTTGTACCGCGAGGGTCTGATCCCTGATGGTGTTCACAGAAGCTGATGCAAAAGAAACATACATCCCCTGAACACCCAGCCTATATCTGAAGAGAACTGAGATGACTGTAAAAAAACGAGATGAAGAGAACTGAAAGACAACAAGCTCCTCTGTGGTTTCTGCCTTGTCTTTCCTCAGAATTTAAGGCCATAACAGCATAACCTCCTTCGATACTCCTCCAATCCCCACCCCAGCTTCAGTGAAGCACAGTTATCCAGTCCCACCATTAGTTAGCATGTCAGCAAGCTGGATCGCAAAGACTCCTAGCCATCTCTTTACAAACTTTATTAAGGGGAGATTATTATCTGACCCTCAGAGAAGCTAATAATTACAGTGTTCATATATATATTGCTTCTGCACAGGATCAACAATGAAAGGGTTGTTTAAACACAACTCCTTTGCTTCGATGGAAAACTTTGTGTGTGTACCACTCACTCATCAGCTCAAGTAAATGTTAAGGACTATTATGGAAAAATAAAAGACAGAAACATTTTCTGATGTACATAGGATATTTATTTAAGAGGCTTCTTATGATGTAGGATGTTGCATTTTGAGACTGAAGAAATAAGACCTTTAACAGCAATGAATATATGAACCCTGAATTTTTTTTTTTATTTAAAAGCACTGGGGAATGACTTAACCATCACACAGACACACGCACTCACATATACACACACTCTCAAACTACCACACTAGGCAAGATCAGAGCTTAACAGCCAACAAAACACACATTCAATCCCTGAGATCATTTTCCTGAAATAGAAAACTACATATGTTTCTCAAATTTCACATCAAGCCACTGCACAGCCCAAACTGCAGGGGAGAACAGAGCCAGGCCTGCCTTTGGGCTTGGGGGAGTAAGAACCCGAAAACAAGATGATTCCTTTCATATCACCACATTTCTTGTCCACAATCTAAACTTACAAACACCCCCTTTAACAGCATTTCTAGCGGGGGTTGCTTATCAAGCAGCCTTTGCTTTGTCAAATTAAGACACATCGCCTTGGATTAGTGAGACTCCCTGAGTTCAAAATGACTTCATGGTTGGCTCAGAGTTCACTGTCTCCGTGGCAAGTTGCCAGTAACACATCTACTACCGCGCCTGCCCCCAATCCTTTTCTATACTGACCTAGCTGACTGGTTTTTTTAGCAGCAAATGAACACAATAGAAAACTAAGGGCTAGATACTGTCACAGCTAATTAACAATCCTAACATCTTAAAAAAAGATAATCAAAGTAGTAAATATTTGAAGATCTGAATGCAAATCTCTGAAATGCAATGTCTCAATGTATGTCAAAGCTGTTAGAAAGGGACAAGGCAGTTTTTCTTCACTGTGTAGATAGAGTTAGGCACTATGAAGGGCTCCCGTTCTTGTGGAAAACACATTAAGCTTCTTTTGCTAATATTTTGTAAAGGGCATTTGTACAATAACAATAGCTAAAGCTTCCTGTTTGCCTGTGTGCTTCCTGGCTAACATTAACGAGACCTGCTAACAATTTTCTTATTTAGCACACAGAACTCTTTCAGATTAGTCTGTAGATTCAAGGACATGGCATTTTTAAATTAAAAAAAAAAAAAAATCTAACAGTAATGGCCCACATTGCACCTGCCCTTCACAGTCCTGATAACTTTTCCAGCTATACATTTCCTATTTTCTTACACTGGATCAGTCTGTGCGTCACCAGTCTCCAAAGCATATGTTTTGAATTTATTAAAAGCCTGATAGAAGTGGAATTCTCTCATTTGGCAAAGATACCATCACAGGGACACTTGCTTTTGGCTCCATGACAAGAAATTCATGGTACTTTGTTTGTCCAATCCACAAAAACACCATCCCTCCCCTCCCAACCAGCCCTTCAAGATAATTCTCCCTTCTCCAGAGACTTCTCCAAACAAGTCTGCAAGTCTGAAGTCTTGGGTTTCATTTCATAAACAGGACACAAAACCCGAGTGCAATTCAGGATACTGTCACTGCCACATGGGCTGCAGTGCTAATCACGAAAGCTTTCTGAAATATTCCCTAGCTCCTTTCTTTCCAGAGAGAGGCCTAATTTTTAGACCAGGCATCTTTTGAAGTAGGCACAAAATATAAACAAGAAGCAGCCAAATGCCAGAATCCCAGCCAAAGGGTATACATTAGTCATGGCAAGGCTAGGAAGGAAGGGAAGGGCAGCTGGCCCCAAAAAACTGGTGTCTGTACTGCTCCTGTTACCACATCTCACTAACCAGGATTGCTCAATCCTTTAAAAAGACACAGGCATCCTTCAGATAATCATTTAACTCACACCAGTTCATTTTTTCAACAGCACCTCTAAACATAAGCTCCTCTTCCAAACTCTCTCTTTTCAAAGTTTCCAGCCTATCTGGATAAAATATTTGGTGAGGACTCCACTAACCACACTGACAAAATACCTCACAGCGGTAAAAGTAAGCAACCTCATAAGAGTGTATGTATGTATCAGTTTAACAGATGAAGAACAAACACAGGAATGAACAAGAACTGAATCCTCAAAGGTATTCAGCTGCTTAAACACCTCCGAAGATGCATATTTAATTCACTTCTCCAAATCACACAGGGGACATAACAGAGCAGAGACTTGAATCCAGATTCTTGGATTCACAAGCACCTTCCTAGCTTTAATGTTTTATTACAAACTTCCACCATTGCAATTCAGCAATGGACCAGACTCTACTTCTATCTATCCCAGCATACTCTGCATCAACCCCGCTAGCATCAGAGGAGTTCTCTGGATTTAAATCAGTACAACAGAGCCATCTCTAGTCCTAATGATAAGCAACTGGGAACAGGTTACAAATAAACTTTAAGGACTTAATCACTGCTTAACATAGAGTCAGCTATTTAAATGCGCACAGGCCAAGGAAATAGCCTCTTTCTCATAAATGAAAGAAAAAAATTTGTTAAGGTATTTTCCTGTTGAAAATATACTGTATATTAAAAAGATATCACTCTCTCACACACAGATACAGCCTAATATTAGTTATGTGGTTCCCAGAAATGTTTTTTATGAACTACAAACATTTGTCTTTCACTTTACTGTCTGTGATTACCATAGCAGTATGAATCTTTCTTATAAAACTGATTTTATCTGAAGAAACTCATGATCCCGAGATCTGTTGGAAGGACATCATTTACAAAAGATCCCCCAAAAGTATATGAAGCATCTCTGTTATACCATTTTCCCTGCCGTGATGGCTAGCAGTTGAAGATTGACTGGACAAGTATTTCCACGGGAAAATTATTTGGGTCAACATTCTTATATGAGATGAAGTATCTACTAGATAACACATTGCTTTCCCCAACTATTAACATAGCTAGAGTGTAATAATATAAAAAAAAATATTTTGCACAAATACTGTTTGTTCCAACCTTTTTGGTAATTTTGGGAGGTGGCTTATAGCATGATGTTGGACACTCTCTACCTTGGTAATGTCAGCCTGACATTCTTCCCTATGTTTTCAAATCCCCCTCCACAGGTTTAATCTCTCTTTGGTTACAGCTCATCTTAAACCATGTAAATCCAGTAAAGACTAGCTAATCTTCCAGTGAGTTGCTTATGATTGAAAGTGGCCCTGAAACAGAACACTGGATCTAAATACACATGACCTTTGAGAAATTTGTGTGTGAATTCTACCCAATTTAACAGCTCAGCCATATTCTTATCTGCAATGTAATTTTTCATGAGACTTCAGTAAGACAATAAAATTGCAGATGTGCATCTCTAATAAGAATTCTCCATCCATAATACAGTAACCTGTAACTAAACCAGATAGGCATTTAGATTTTATTAAGATAGCTTTATCCAAAACACCATATAAAGGAAAAGTTATCAGAGGTTATAGATGGTGGGTGGAAGAGAGCAGTGAGTCACATGCACCATGAGTAAAAGTGCAGAGCCTCTGAAAAGCATTGCTAATGTGTCTATGAGAAAAAACAGCACTCTCTTCTTCTCCACAACAGCATTTCTGAAATAAGACAACTGAGTATTCAAGTGGCAAAACCAATACTCATTGTTGCAACCTTGCGGGGCAGGAGCAGGGAAGTTCCAAAGTTTTAAATTTTTTAACTAAAGAGCTGTCAGTAACATTTTTTTAATGCAGAATAGTCAGCCATCTGGATCGTTCAGAACAATTCAATGGTCTTTCATCAACCCAAAGGAGAAATAATAAAAAATAACTATTTTTAATATGGAATATTACAGGCAACAATCTTCCAAGAACAATGGGAATCAACGATTTGGAACTTACTCTTTGCAATTGATGGGTGGATGCCGTTCAGTGAGATATATAGCAATTTCAAAGACAGTAGGTAAAAAACAGAATATGTTTGGGTCTTCACCTTTCAGGTAAGAAGCATTTACTATGTATTATACATCCACTGGAAAAAACTTGGCTACAAGGCAGTTCAAGCCAGCAGAATCAAAGGTGAAAGACAAACAATTTCATAGTCAGAAACGCACATCAAGAACTGCTTTTCAAATACTTCAAATCCTGACCTCACACACTCCTTTACTTTGTGCACTGAGTAATCTCACTGAAGCCAAAAAGACTATACATAGTTTTTAAATGTTGAATACATAAAAAATGTTTTAAAGAGCCCCTTAAAAATTTAAAGAAGCAAGGGTAATAGTTTCAATGCACGCAGAAGTCTTTCCTACAAAAGTGCCCTTGGAATTTCATTTATTTTGGTAAAATCCCCATCACCGAAACAGATTTTAAAAAAATAAATCTGTCTTTTATCAGGGCCAAGTTATGTATGATTCACAATGACTAACACTGTGTCTTGCCCTGTGAATAGGCTCCTTTGTGTTCAAAGGGAGAAAAGGTGGTAAGAATCTTATACTTGATAAATTCACACTTCCCTAGTATTATGAGCATATGCAGGACAAATGACTTCACCAAACTACAAGGAAATGGCCAAGAAACAGGTGTGCACAGGGAAGAGCAGAGGAAGGAAAAAAAATCAGGTTTGATTCCAACAAAACATTTCTTGTCCTTATTTTCCTGTCTTTTTCTTCCTCCTTTGTCACTGTGTAAAACATTCCACTAGAGCCAAAACAATGGGCTCAATTTTGGGGAGCACATTAAGGCAGCAAAGGAGGATGTACAAGGAACCATTTTATTCAAAATAGAAGACTCTCAAGAAGGCGGGGGGGNGGGGGAAGACTTTGTCCAGAAAGTCTTTTCCCAACATTCCTTTCTCCCTTACAACGTTCATCAATACAATCAAAAAGTTTTTGAATAATCAACATGTCATTTCTAAGGAAATGAACTTGGCAGTAAAAATTCGGTCAGCTCTACTTTTGAGTATAATCTTCTGCAGCTTTTTTTTTTTTTTTTTTAAGAGAGATTCTCTACCTCACCTCCAGAAAGTTACAGCTAAGTACACAAAGCCAAAGCCAGGCAGGACCAAAGAGCTGTCTTTACCGCTGCACCCTCCCTTTTCAGACCTCCTTCCAAAGCAAAACCTGAGCTTCACTGGGTTAGACGGTCCCAAAGTCCACTGCAAGCCATGACAGCCTGACACCAGCTGACAGCACCACTACAGTAAGTCCACAGCATTACTCTTACCCCATCCTTCTCCTCCCTTCCCCATACCCAAAAATAACACTGCCTCCTAAATTAAGGCATCCATGAGGGACAGTAGACAGGAACTCTGTTATCATAATCTAAACTCCTATATACCCCCTCCTAACTTCCTCTTAAACCTCCTGCCATATACTTTGGTTGCATACAAAGGTTGCAGAGGAGTCTGAATCTCAGGAATTCAGACTGTACTCTTGTACACATTAGAGGATCACTAGAGTGCTGAGGGAGCTGGCGGAGGAGCTTGCCAAGCCACTCTCCATCATTTATCAGCAGTCCTGGTCAACGGGGAGGTCCCGGATGACTGGAAGCTAGCCAATGTGACGCCCATCTACAAGAAGGGCCGGAACGAGGATCCGGGGAACTACAGGCCAGTCAGCCTGACCTCGGTGCCAAGGAAGATCATGGAGC
>WAAD01001396.1:18149-34781 GCA_013389945.1 Fregata magnificens
TGGCACTCCAGGGCCTAGTTTAGGAGTCATGGTGGTGTTAGTTGATGGTTGGACTTGATGATCTTAGAGGTCTTTTCCAACCTTAATGGCTCTATGATTCTATGATTCTATGATTAGTTCATAAGACCTGTTTGTTCTTTCACTGTTATTAGTAATATTTATTGCAAGAGAAGTTCCCAGGAAGAATTAGGTCCTACAGCGCCAGACACTAACAACACACGCAAGAAAACACCTGCCCTTCCCCAAAGACCTCACAGAAATTATAACCACTGACAGGTACATGCAGCAAGCAGATAGACAAATACTATGTTGGAATAGCAAGAACCAGGCATGGCGTAACTCTAGCAAGAGTTTTGTGAAAAAACAGAATGGGAATTTTCAGGAACAACTAAAAGGAAAATGATAAAAAGCTTTACTGTACTAAGCACACTGTTATCTTCATTTCCATCCAGATTCCCCACTAACTGCAGCATCAGTTGTTAGCAGTGATCCATTAATTCTGCAACTTGGATAGCTGCATAGCTACTCCAATACAATCATTCATTTCCCAACAGCTAAAGAATTAATCATAATAACAGTTACATTTTTAAGTCTGCAAGGAAGGCATTGTTGTTCTTTTCCATCTGCTCTCACAAGCTACACTAGGTTGGAGGTTAAGAGAGATGGAGAGAGGGAAGGGCAGAGAGAGGGATTTCCTTTACACAGTATGGCTGCCACTATTAAAAACAAGACAGACAGAACATGCTATGGATCAGGGAAGATCTGGGAAGGGCAGGAACCCTGTTCATCAATGCTGGAGATCCCTCTATTCAAGCAAGATAAGAATTCTCTTTCAAATATATCACCATTCTCACTGAAACTGTTTCCCTTCCTTTAAAAATAAATTCCAGATAATATTTGACTCCAAGCTCACCTGGACCATATTCTATTTTAGCTTCTTCAGCCATTAGCACAAGGCGAACATTTCATGATTTGCTCACACATTTTATCCCAGCTATTAATTATCATCTGGCCACAAAGCCAAATTAAAACTGTGTTTGGAACTGAGTTCCAAACAGGGACCCTAGACAAACAGGAAGGGTAGAACGAAGACCCTACCACATATAAGAGCAGATGAAAATGTTCCCCCGTCTTATTAAACAGAACTATTAGCAGACAAATTGCAAGATTCTGTAACCCAATAAAGTGACATTTATTTTCTGGGTCATCATATCCCCCAACCACCTCAAAAAAGTTCTCTTCAGGACAGGTGGCTACTTTTCTCACACATGACTCTGCTTAAATTTGAGGAGCACTTGATCTGTCACAGCCTTATACAGTTTATGGGAACGAAGCAGTCACCTTTCTCCATCTACTGCCCAACCAAGGGGTGCTAGTTGTAAATCAAAGTCTTGAGTACTTTCACAACATGGAGACCCTGCATGGCACACCCTCTGGGAGCCTCGGATTTAGCCTCTTGAAGTTAAGTTGGGTCAGGTGACAGGACTGCTTAGATTGCAAGATCTTTGTGGTGAGAGTTGTTCTTCTGTTACATAGCTCACAGTTATACAGCATACAGCAGAATCTGACTAAAAGTTCAAAGGAAGGAAGATTTGAGATACTATCTTTCAATTATCACCTAGCACTTTCCTGCTCTATAATACAAGATATTTAACAATAGCTGTCAATCATGGAGACTAACTAGGGAGAAGGAGAGCACTCAAATAAAAAGAACCACGTCTAATGCAAAGATATGTTCAATTTCCAGACTATCCTGTGACCAGTTTTCATTTTAGACTAATTTTTGCACAGATTCAGCTCCACAAACTGCAATGGAAATAATTGTGAACTGCACTGAGCTGGGCATGGAATTGGTCCATAAGACTTTATTTTAAATAAATAATGCTGTATCTCACTTTTCACAAGGACTAGTTTATCTGCAAATGCACTTCACTTGTACTGGTCACTTTAATGAAGATTTTAAAGGGGTTTTGTTAAATTGCTCAGCAAGTATTCCAGGATGGTTTTGGGGAGCAATACAGCTGCCGTGTTTTACAGTGAAGTGACCATTTTAAACAAGATTTTACCAGATCCCTCCCACATGGCAAAGAAGTGTTTTCTTCCAATTCTCAAAAAAGTCAATACATTTGTCAACAAAACCAGATTTCAAATAATTATTAGAAGCATATTTCACAGTAACTAGAGCAATCATATTTATGTTCCAAAATGGAGTACAAGACCAATTAACCAACAGTTGTAGCAACATACTGTATCTGTGAATTACACTGCTCACAGGAACAACTGTGTTCAGGAATGCACAATGGAAGCAGGAGATAGGTTCAAGATGTTTTGGAGCAGGCTGAATTACAGACAGATGTACATAACAGCATGTCCAGTCAAAATTAATTAAAGCAGAAACATACTTAAGAAAATAGACAAAGACGACCAAATCATATCATTATAATTAACATACCTTGCAGTGACACCTGTGGCTTTCCAAGATAAGAAATCTGGAAGATCAAAGAAGTAGCCTGCCTTCTCCCAGCACGATTCTTGCAAGTTCTAACAAAAAAATTTTTAGAAATGCAGATATTAGAGGCCAGGCATGATCATGTCCTTATTTTAATGCAATTAAGAAATGCCATTTATGTAAAAATGGCAATTTTTCCAAACCCAATATCCTGATCATCCAGTCTGCTCTGCTCACTTTACAGTGATTTACAGCCTGAAGAACTGAGCCTTTCCCCCACCACAGACTGATCATAAGAAAAGTTTCCCATGAAGAGTTCATGGAAGCACATGTTTCAGATCAATAACGCGGGCTCTCTCAGTTCCCCATCAGCTGCTCAATGCCAGAGCAGTTTCGAAGTCAATAGACAACTTTCTCAAAAAGTATTTGCTTGAAGAATGCCCTACTTTCTAAAATAAATTATTTTAAGTTTACTATTTTTGAATTACAAGTACAGGAAGAAGACAAACAGCTCTGTGAGCACAAGGACAAAGCTTTCAAATTTGTTTCAAAATGACTGAAATATCATCAAAGCATATAAGAACCTATAAGCTTTCAGTGAAGCTTTTTTCTACAGCTGGGACATTCAGGGGCTCTCAACGGCCTGGATTAACCAGTAACAATCAGCTTTAAATCCACACTACAACCCTACAGTTGCCATCACAGCATCCACAGGAATTCACATGAACAATTAACAGAAGTTTATCTTTGCAAACTCTGCACCTCTGCAAAATTTCCTTGAAATGCATAAAAATACACAAAGCAGTATGAATGCCTAAGTTTCCATTTGAAAAGAGATTCAACCTTATTTCTTCAGCTGAGGGAATAACTGAAGACAGTTAACAGGATAACCCTCCAATGATACCTGCAAGCTCCAGATAGCCACGTGACATTTCCAAACTCCTAAAAAACCCTCTCCTACCAAGACAGATCATTTACAGAGTTTCCAACACTATACTCTGCAGAGAGCTACTGGTCCAGAAGGCAAGAGGTCAGTCATATCACCTGGGCCAGGCTCTATTCTTTGTTTCTATCTCCAAAGCTCAGTCTGGTTTCAGCTTATGATAGCAATCCATATTCTTAAAATTACCTTTCCACATAAACAATCTCCACACTTGCCACAGGTTTCAGACAATGATGAATGGGAAGAAAGTTTCCCCAAGTGTAACGTTTTATTCCAGTGTGACATAAAGAGTGAACATCACTGTCTTGCAATACAACTATACCATCCAATGGCCACCTCTGGCCTCAGTATGTTAAAATAACCAAAGAATATTAAAACCGAACAAAAGTCACAAGGTTCACAAATCAGACTTCCACAGAAAGATAAGATTGCTTTAAAACCTCCACCAGCTTTTTAAATAATTGAAACAGTGTGAAGCTGTCTCACTTAAGAGCAGATGTTATATTAGAAACACAAATCCTAGCTGGGGTATTTTGGGCGTGGAGCCCTGCTAGATGACACAGCTTCAGCAAGAACACAAATAAGGTCATTAGTTGCATCTAGCAGCCTAAGGCAGAGCTGGAGAGATACTTCAGAAGTGCAGGAGATGGGAAACTATGTGGGACTTCATCTCTACACAAGAAATTTGAGGGATGATTGAGTTGCCTTCTTGTCTCTTAGCTTTCAGTGCCCACCTTTTTCATCTATTCTCCATAAGTCCAGGCCAAGACTCTTGTACAAGATTCCAGAAGCAGAGGATTTTTTAGAGAAGTATTAAAGACTAAGAGAGTCTCAATAGCATAAGCTTTGTGAGCAGCAACTCCAAGTCCTCCCCCATCTCCCCCCAAAAAACCTATAAGAACCTGTGGTACACAGCTGAACAGGAGGTCCAAGTATTTTAGCAAAGGGTCTAGTAGCTTTGTTATTATGCTTTTCTTTTCAAAGCTTTTTTTTCCAATTATTCAGTGAATTGTCGATAACTAACATGACAATTTAAATTACCTGCATTTTAAAAGCTGCCATCAGTTTTCTGGAGCAAAAATTCATTACATGCAGTATCAAGAATGTACATGATGAATTAAAAGAAAAGATAATTCAATTTTAAGAAATACTGTTTGGCTCTATAACTTAATTCAGATACTATGTGATTTCAAACCAAAATCTTACAAGTCCAGAAAGTTACTGAAATGGAATCTATGAATTCCAGAAACTAAGGTGCAACTGGGTAAGTACAAAAAAAAGCAAAATTTTGTTTGTTTTGGATCATGCAAAAAACCTGTCTTGAGTTTAGTTCTTCAAAAGCTTCTAAAATTTACTGGGTTCCTACTGAGTTCAAAAAACAAATGCTCCGATTACAACTTTTTAACATAAAATGCACAACCTCTGGATGCCTGTTCCTAAGCACTCAGGTTTAGCTTACCCCCTAGACGTATGGGGCGGCTACTCACATCAAATTTAACTTTATATGTGAATGCAAAGGCGCTCCATAGTTTAGTACAAAGGTCATTCAGCCTGATTATTTTGATAATATAAGCCATTATGTATTGTTAACATACCTGACAGTCTTCAAGAAGCAACAGGAGTAGTTTGGCTATTAGTTTTAATCAGAAAAGGAATTGGATTAAGAATAACTGTCCCCTTCAAACAAATCTGTTTCATCAAAGATACTCCTTGGATCCTTATTCTATTACTTCAAGAATTCCCTGAAGCCACATGTTAGTGACACTAAAATATGTTGTTTCATGAACATCTAAATGATTCATTCTTTGCCATCTTGATGCTTTGTCATCACTAATTAGTACAGTCAAAAAAAATCATAGCATGCCCTGATGCTTTTTTCAAACAAATTTAAAAGTCTCCATGTTTTCAACACTCACTGAAGTTAATTCTAATTTATTTTCACTCACAGTCAGGAATCTGTGACCACATTAAAAGGATTGTGGAAAAGATCCGGGAACGTTCCCAACGCTGTATTCATATCCTGCAACTCACTCTCCAAACTCACTTGTAAAGAAACTAATTCAATCTTTCTATTTTCCAGGGGTACTCATGGAGTCCCCTTTCTTCATCTCTCCCTCTGACTGTTTTGGGTTTTTTTAACAACTATACCTCCAAACAATAATTTTTTGAGACCATTACAAATAATCCCAAATACCTGGGAGCAAAGAGTTAAAGAATTATGAAGTATGAAGTCTCTTAATCTTCCTAGACAAGAAGCGTCTAGGAGAGTGAGGGATGGGAGCACTGATATAGAGCACATGAAAGGCCTCCATTGCCCATTTATTCCTTGACAAGTCAAAAGGTTATCATGAATCCATACTGCACAATTTTATATTATGTGTATTTGTTCACTTTTGAATTGGACTGAAAATACACACACATGCAGAACTTCATATGAGCTCCAGCATCCGATACAATTTTTTTGAGACACCTTGAGGCACATTCTCCTTGGGGAAAGCTGAAAGAGCTTTCACATCGATATTTTAACCGGTTTGCTGAGGTTGTCTGTTTCTGTACAGGAAACCTTTGATTTCTACTCTTACTGGGTATATAATTTTCTTGTTAGATGAAGTGATCTGCAGACAGCTAATGTTTGTGAAAACACATTTTTTTCCACCAGAAGTAAAATGTGTATATAAACACCAAAGATCTCTTGACTTTTGTTATTGCTAATAGAGATTAAATGTTAATCAAATTATCTTAAATGCCATTATAGACAGCCTTTGTATCAGATCTCTGTGGCCATGGGATTAACTAAAGATGGGCTAGAAGCAAGATGTCTGATTTAGCACAGGTTATCAGTCTGAATTTCATGGCTACTTATCAGCCCAAACTCACGAATTCAAAAATCGTCCCAAACTGCTGTGTTAGAAATCTAGATTAAAACCAGGCGGGGCAGATGGAAGCAGAAAAATGTTCTACCGTTTAGTGTGAAAAAGAAAGCTGGCATGAGCATTCAAGGTCCACATCAGGTTAAAATCTAAGTAAACTGAAAATCAGAAAAGAGACTCATTCACTGAAGAACCATCTGCTTTTTCCAATTCAACCCCGAATTTGAATCTCAATCTCCCAGGCAATCTGTAATAGTAGGCTATGTAGTGTATCAGTCTCTCTTTTTCTACATTACAGAAAACAAATATACATTGTGTGAAAGGAAGAAAGAGGACAACTAAAGACTTAATGCACGCACTCATGGGGATATAAGAAACTGATGTCCCATGCCCTACTCCGATTCAGGCAAAGCAAGAACGTAGATCTCCCATACTTTAGACTGGATGCCAAGCCACACGATAGAGCTATTCTGAGATACGCAAGATAGGCTCTGAGCCGAAATCCTATCCTTGCCAGAGCCAAGGCTGCAAACTGATCAATTTTGCAACAACCAGTTGCACTCAAATTAACTGGTAAAACATTAACTAACTGAATTATCAGATTCATCTTGAGGCTGGAACTAGGGGCGGGGGAGAGAGGGGGCTTGGAAAGTAACCTCTTAGGTTAAGGCTACTGCTGAAGGGGGAGAAAACTGCCTTGCTGCAACACACCATCTCTACCACCAAGGCACTGGCTTACACACCTGCAGGTATTTTCAAATCCCTGAGGCATCCTGAGCATAGCACCACAAGTCAGGTGAACATCAGAGTCCAGGTCAGAAAGGGCTACAGAGGGACAGACCAGGCGCATTAAAGGCTGAGTTGGCAGAAGCTGTAACAAGGCAAGAAGGACAATCTGTGTGCATGTAGCAAGCCTCATCACACTGCAATGGAGTGGAGACATATGGCTGGAGACAGGCTAAGTAGGACATACTTAGAGGTGTAGGTGCTTCAAACCTCCCAGTTGTTAATCCTTTTTTTAAATGGTACTTCTGCTTGATTAGCAACTGCAACTAAAAGCCAAACTCAACAGTCCAAAGTACAACTTATGCGTACATAACTGCACTATGTATGGATTTTGATAACAGAGCTGTTAAAGCATTTATAAACAATTCTAATCAAGAGTTCAGTTCTGAACCCAGTAGTTTGGACTCATTCTCATTTAACATGGAGTTGATTATTTATTTTAATGGCAAAATCTTACCAGTCACATTCAACTAAACAAAAAGCCAGCTGCAAAGGCAGCAAGCAAGGGAGAAGACATGCATCAACAAAGAAGTTGCTGCCAAGCTAATGCCAGTACATCTGCTATTCTTCTTCCCCCCATAGCCAGGGCAAGAGATGTTTTAATTGTTTCTGCAAATTATCCCACTGGTCACTGCAAGTCACGGGTGTACAGAAAGAAGAACAATGATGCATAAAAAGGCAGCTGTAACTGAAGATGTGAACAGTAACATACAAAAAGATCACTGACCATTGTGCCAGAAAAAAAAAAAAAAAGAATCACTCAAAACCTATTGATTTTAGCTATTAATTGCAAAGCAATGATATGCTAGCCATTCACTCTGTGAAGTGATATTTTTGCTAAAGGGATGCTTTTCTTTGCTCTTATGCACCATATTAAAAACAGTTGTGAAAGCACACTGTAAGAAGACAGCATTTCATTTGGAGACAGTTACCAAGCAAATACCTGCTCCCAGTCCAGCATCCCCCACCCATTTAGAATATGCTACAGCACCTCTGATTTAATGGGACTAGTATTTTTTAGAAATAGCTGATTTGTAATGTCATTAGTGTGAGGAAAATATAACAAGCATCCTTTCATTTTGGCACAAGCCACAATAAAATTTCCAGCCAGAAATTAGTAAACAAGATTTTTTCTTCTGCTACCTCTGGGAAAAACATGCTAACAGGCTAATTCTAGAGCTGGACAAACCTTCACTGCAGGTTTTACATTGCTCTGTTTAAGCTATGCTCTCACTGCTGTGGTGTTGGTTTGCCACAGCATAGACATCCATATAGTCACGTTGCACTGACAAACATTTGCAGCAAAATAACTTCCAAGTGAAGCAGTATGTACCTACATTTTCAGTTCATATGCAAGCATCTACCCACCAGAACTATCTACACACTCATTCAGTCAGTGAACATGCAACTTCTTTAGCCAAAGTCAATAAAACAGCACAACCTGCTTAGCAAAGCTGCAAAAAAATGTGCCTGCAGCTACAGGAGAACTATTGCAGTAATGTTTTGCAAGATAGTTCTAAACAATGAAGAAATCTGAGAAAGTAACAGCAAGAGGAGTGAATTTAATTGGTTATTTTGAAAGACCCAGTAACCAGGGTCTGCTTTCCTTTTCAGTGAAGTTTACATTCAAACTTATCTTATTGACTTCAGGAAGACTTTGTCAGAATTATCCTTCAGCTAGTTTCTCAATATTTGTGAAAGGATAATGATTCTTTATTTCAACTTCATCTACAGTTGACATTCTTAATTCAGCTGACCACATTCAAAAGTCAAATGTGACTGTATCCACATAAATTAGCTTTTTAAAATAATCATATATTCGTTTTGTTTTACGTTACAGATTTAACACTGGACTCTCTTTATCACCACACATGGTCCACACAGGCAGAGAAATACAATGCTCCTCATAACTGGACCACAGATGTGCACACTTTAACAAGACTGCCCCATACGCTATACAGTAGCTGCATTCAGTTGATCATTTACTGCAAACAGCTGCCCCCGACATGCAAACTCCACTCGCAATGATGGCTTTGTCATATGAACACCTATCTGCAATCACAAACATCAAGACCACCCAATTAATTTCATGTAGACTAACCACTAGGCACTAGAGGGTAAAATGATTTGGCAGCAATTAAACTAAACTGAATGTAAGCCAATACAATTCAAACAAAAGGCCTCAAAAGACCTATTATGGCCTTCATAGTTTAGTTTCTTAATTCAAAACCAAAATGGAATAGAGATGAAGAGTTGGAAGAACAGAATATGGCCTAAAGCCTCTAGTCTCTAGGTAAATCTCTATTCTGTGTACAGTGGGAATGTATGGAGATGAAGAGAAATCTTCAAGAGAAAGCGTTATATGGAAAAGAAAGTCAAAAAGAAGCAGATGAGAGTAACTTGTGACTTGGAAGAAAAACTGCAACATCCCTCTGCAAATAAATACAAGTGTAACAGGAAAGCCACAAGAGATAAGGACCAGCATCTACTTCTGGTAGAATGACATCAGCTCATTCCTCACAGTCAGTGAGGTCATCTTCAATTCTAATAACAAGATGATGATGGGAATGGAAAAGCACATATAGGTCACCTTAGCCCTCTCCCCCTCCTCTTCCTTCTTCATCACTTCCAACCAATTCAGAGTAAATTTGCGAAGTCATTCTTTAGTAATACTTTCAATTGCTTAGATGAAAATTCTTCAAGTAATAGAAATTCAGTTCCTTTCTTTGAGGGACAGCCTAATCACTCGACACTTAGCAATACTGCTGAATTGACTTATGTCAGACCCTGCCTCACAGATGTCAAGTTTTCAGTTAGGACACCCCAGGACAAATAGTCAGAAGGCAGATCTCCTAATGTGGCCTTCCACAGTCAGGTTAGCATTGTGGAAAGGGAGAGGGAGGCTTTAGTGACAATGTACACACAATTAACCTACAGGTATAATAACAGTCCAAAGGGTCATTCAGCATCAATACCTTAAATAACTTACTTCCAAAAGTGCATCTAGTTAGCCTCCTAAATCTCTAGTCTCCTAAATGACTTTTAACAAACTAATTTAGTTTACAGTCACATTTGTGCAATTTATCTTGTATTAGCAAGGCTGCAGTTTCATGTGTCTGACTCCATGAATATGGAACATGGGAAAGTCAAGGGAATCTCTTGAACATTTATCAGTTAGGCAATAAAGTCAGAAAGAAACATTTCTATTTATGCCAGCCTAAATAAACTTTGAAGCTCAAGAAAACAATGTTAAGAGTTCCAAAGAACTGAGGATCCACTGAAAGGAACACATTTCATTAGGACTCATTTTAAGGTTTTTCCAATTACATGCTGTTTACTGTTACAAATACATGAGGTTTGATTAAAAGTATCAAATATTTTCCCAGTGATACAGAAGTTAATTCTGCTGGTAATGTCAATGGGTTTATAAATTGTTCTTAATTATTAGTTCCAGGTTATTTTATCATAACTTCAGATATAAACCAGTTATTTTCCCTACCGCACCCTCTCTGCAAAACCTAGACCAATGCAAGCAGATATGGAATGTACACAGCACCAATCCCAGGCAAAAATGTACAGGGGGAAAAAAACAAAAGCATTTTATAGCAGAAACATTAAATTCCTGGGGTGTTCAAAGAAAGTTCCAGGGAATTCAAGGCAAAAGTCAACAGTGAATCTTCATATATCAGGATGTACCCACTGACCTGGAGCATGACTGTACAAAGTGTATGGCTGTGTTTTTTGTTTTGTTTTTAAAACATCTATGTGTTGTATGTGTTGCAGCCACGTCAACCTTTCTAATCAAAAACTTTCCAGAAACATGATGCCTACCAAAGGGACAAAGGCCCAAAGCAGCTTCTGGATACACCTCGGATTAGCCAGTTTTGATTAGGGCCAGTCATAGAAGAATGTGCCCAACCCATTGTTTGCGTTAAGTTTCTGGGATTGTCAGGTATATTACAACATCAGAGAGGAATATTAAGAAAGAAATAAAGAAGGAAAGGGAAAAAAACATCACTATGGTCACAGAAACACAGAATGGTAGGGGTTGGAAGGGACCTCTGGAGATCATCTTGTCCAACCCCCATGCTTGAGCAGGTACACCTAGAGCAGGGCGCACAGGACTGCATCCAGGCAGGTTTTGAATATTTCCAGAGAAGGAGGCTCCACAACCTCTCTGGGCAGCCTGTTCCAGTGCTCTGTCACCCTCATAGTAAAGAAGTTTTTCCTCATATTTGGGTGGAACTTCCTGTCTTCCAATTTGTGCCCATTGCCCCTTGTCCTGTCGTTGGGCACCACTGAAAACAGTCTGGCCCCATCCTCTTGACACCCACCCTTTAGATATTTATAAGCATTTATAAGATCCCCCCTCAGTCTTCTCTTCTCCAGGCTGAACAGACCCAGGTCTCTCAGCCTTTCCTCATAAGAGAGATGCTCCAGTCCCCTGATCATCTTTGTAGCTCTCTGCTGGACTCTCTCCAGCAGTTCCCTGTCCTTCTTGAACTGGGGAGCCCAAAACTGGACACAGTACTCCAGATGTGGCCTCACTAGGGCAGAGTAGAGGGGGAGGATAACCTCCCTCGACACTCCTTTTGATGCACCCCAGGATCCCGTTGGCCTTCTTGGCCACAAGGGCACAGTGCTGGCTCATGGGCAACTTGCTGTCCACCAGCACTCCCAGGTCCTTCTCAGCAGAGCTACTTTCCAGCAGGTCAACCCCCAACCTGTACCGGTGCATGGGGTTGTTCCTCCCCAGGTGCAGGACCTTACACTTGCTCTTGTTGAATTTCAGTTGGTTCCCCTCGGCCCAGCTCTCCAGCCTGTCCAGGTCTCGCTGGATGGCAGCGCAGCCTTCTGGCGCATCAGCCACTCTTCCCAGTTTTGTATCATTGGCAAACTTGCTGAGGGTACACTCTATCCCTTCGTCCAGGTCATTGATGAATATGTTGAACAGGACTTGGACCTAGTACAGACCCTTAGGGAACATCACTAGTTACAGGCCTCCAACCAGACTCTGCGCTGTTGATCATAACCCTCTGAGCCCTGCCATTCAGCCAGTTCTCGATCCACCTCACTGTCCCCTCATCTAACCCACACTTCCTAAGCTTACCTATGAGGATGTTATGGGAGACAGTGTCAAAAGCCTTGCTGAAGTCAAGGTAAACAACATCCACTGCTCCATGGCATGGAGATGTTGACCGGGGAATGATATAGTTCACTGTCTCATACATTTCAAGAACTAAAAGGCAAATGAAATTTTAGGAGCTTGTTTCAGAAAAAAGATACCTGTTCACACAAAGTACAGTTAAACAGTGGAACTCATTACCACAGGACATAGTAGGTGCAAAAAGTGCATGTGGGTTCAGAAAAGATCAGCTAAATTCATAGAGCAAACACTCACTACTAATCAGACAAAGACTGGGTCAAATGGATTTCTGGTCTGACCCAATATGGTTCTTGCATCAAGCAACAGGCTGCACCACTTGCAGTCAGATGGCTGGAAATAGTTTTAGATATACTGGAAGTGTTTTCAGAAAAAAACTGAACCAACTGTACGTATTTGCAAAGGTTGGCTGAAAATTCTGGGAGAGCATTATACAATATAGCAATAGACTTTTGGGATGCTTTGAGAGGCATCTTATTTTAAAGCAACTCCTGAGACTGCACTGCTCACTGGAGCAAGCAGTAGCTTGGTAGGAAGGGTTATTTCCCACATGATATAGAAAACAAGCAGAGGCGAGGATTTAAATAAGACAAATACTCAGATCTACGATGCTTTAAAGAAATCTTGCTGGTAGCGTAACTGGTGACATTTAGTAGTCAAGAAAGCTGGAGAGACCAAAGGCCATGATCACAGCCAGACACACAGTATGGGCAGACACTATGTAAACTTCCCCAGCAGTTCTGCCAACACATCTCAGCCCTAACATTCAGTGCTGGTAATGATCCCATTTTGGCCCCCTCTTCAGCAACATCGAGGGCCACGTTTTTAAAAAGAGCCTAATTTTATGCTCATGAAGTTCCCATCTAGCCAACTGACTCAATGTGTGGCCTGCACAAACCAGGTACAGTGCAGTTATTTTCTGAATACTATTTGTCACAATTAAATAGAAGCACAATGGGAATTCCAGTTTCAACTTTGTGAAGCCTTCAGATATTCTCAGTTTAAAAAGGCTAAAATAAATATAAAATGTTTCTTTCTACCTGCTAATCTTGTGACTCTCCCAAGGGGTGTCAAAACCAAACTTCCTTTTTGCCAGCATGTGCATTATCACTAGCTTAAGAAATAATCCTGCAATCAAAATAGAATATTTTCTCCTTGTGGTGTATGAGGTAGATCAAAATCTAACTCTACCGCACCTCTGGGAACTGTGCAGTATTAGCAGGAGGGAAATACACTAAACACAGAAAAGAAAGATGATACAACTCAAAAAACATGAAGGAAACATTAAGCACCATTTTATAAGCAGTTTTCCTTGACTGTGCCTTTAATACCTGTGTCATAGTTTGTTCATCTATAAAATATTAATAACAAAGAATCTGAAGAGACTTAAGTAATTTATTATTTGTACACCTCTTGAAGACACTCCACTGAATAACAACATATGTGCAAAGTGGTGTTCTAGCTCTCATTTGGAGAACCTGACATTCAAAGTTATTGTAAAATTTGCCTTCCTTGGCAAAAAGTGAGAACACTTGCATTACACGAGGCTGAATTTCAGCTGTCAGAGGCTAACGTGAACCTTTGCTGCTAGTCCTAAAAGTCATGTAATACATAGGCGCACTACTGTGATTGGCACTGAAAATAAACCATCACTCTTCATACAATTCCTTTTACCCTCCTACTTTGCAACAAGTATAGAAGCAGTAAGCAAAGACTCGATCACATACCTCTCCGAAGCTAAAAAGTTTAACACTGCATGCCCACATCTCAACTGATTACAACCGACTCCATAATAAATGTTATTTTTCCTTCTCATGAGCTAGCTGAGGTGCTACTGTAGATGTTGCTTAAGGTGCCTGAGTTAAGCAGGGTAAGCTTAAGCCATTTAACAGGATGTCTTTGCTAGTCCACTCAGGTTGCAGGAACTGCTGCATGAGCAGCTCAGCAAGCAGATACTGAGGTAAAAAACCTCCTCTCTTAAGGATAATAATCTCTTTAGCTGGTACATCAGGAGCTGAAAAGGAACATATGAACAAACCCTGTTCTGTAATGCCCTTCTGCCAGGCAATCTCTGCTACTGGCTGGCATACTGGGTAAGGTGAATTCTATTTCTGACCCACTTGCTCATGGAGGGAACAAGCCCTGCAATACTTGCTCTCCCCTTTATACTACAGCAATTATGTCAGAGGACTTTGAGGCCATAGCATAGACTTACATCTCTGGGTGACCACATTCAGAGACCCCACAATCTGTGCTTTCCTGATCAGTCAGGTACTGATATTCCAGACCTTGCAATATAAAAATATTTTAAACACAATTTAAGGTTTTTACAGCTTCACTTTTTATTATTTATAAAATGAATTACATATGATACTCACAGCTCAAGAAGGAAAGAACTAGTAGATGGATATTCGTACTTCAGTAGAGCATCTACAAACAACATTAATTATCCTCTATTATCATTAATCTGTCAGTACCTGCTTCTACCAGTTAATTCCTTTGACTTTCCCCAATCTGCACCTTGTTACTATATGATGTTTCATGTTTGTACAGACAGGAGACTTTGGCTGCTTGAAACTGGCAGCAAGTAATTTACATTTGGGCTTTGTTAAAATGACAGCAAGCATCATTGAGACCAAATGTAAAAGCCAGATTGGAGGAGGCTATAAAAAATTCAAGTGGCAAGCATTTCTCCTTTTATCTGACAGTTATTATTAAAAGGCCATATGTCATTCTGTACACACAAAATTTAAACACAAGAGATAGAGGTTGAGTTCCACATTATGAACAGAGCACCTTCCCTCTACAGATGGTCTACTTCCTACAGATGGGACAGAACTAAATCGAAGCTCTAATTGAACAGTTTCTCTACCAGCAGCAAAAGACGTCACACATCCCCCTCTGTTGGACTGCAATGCCTCAAAGGCAGTACCTCTGGCCAGGATACCCGATGTTGAGATGGTGCTGTTTTCAAATTGCTTTAAATCCATTCCAGAAGTAGCACCTACACCCCTGTAAGCATGCCCAGCTAGAGTAGTTGGAGCAGGAAATACGCCTCCATAACTAAATCCTAGGCTACTTTGAGGACTCATTCATTACCTGCAACTAAATTTGTATGTATATCTAACCTTAAAATTAGGTAAGAAAGGCATATGAAATGTTTCAATCAGGAAACACTAAATTTCAATAAAACCAAAGATATTTCTAAATAATTGAGAAGAAAAAAAGAACCTCAAAACACTTTCAGCACAACTTAAGGCTGGTCTTACTTTGCACACCTTTGGGTTCAACACTAAGGCTGAAGACTTTTGTTATAGACATTTCATTCTCAGAAATTAACAAACAAAGGGCATTAATCATTAGCAAAAATGCACCACAGTCTTAGATGTACTCACTTCCTTTATCCACAGCAATTTAGGTGGCTGCATTTCCACAGACATCACTCCACCTACATAGCTCAAAACCCTGTGTTGCGTTGCATTGATGCGCTCAACTTGACTGACTGCACGATGGTCCATCCACATAATAACATTCCTATAGTTTTGTCCTTGGGAAAGAAAAAAAAAAAAAAAGGAGATTATTTTAGGTCTGGTTTAACCCTACCTCAGGGTTGGGACAACTCCCATGACTGGAGTGCTGCAATGGATGGCTACAAGCTCTTCAGAAGGGATAGGCAAGGAAGGAGAGGCGGTGGGGTGGCACTGTATGTTTGGTAGTGTTTTGACTGTATAGAGCTCAATAGTTGTGATGACAAACCTGAGTGCTTGTGGGTAAGGATGAGGGGGAAGGCCAATGAGGCGGATATCCTGCAGGGAGTCTGTTATAGACCACCCAACCAGGACGAAGAAGTGGATGAAGTGTTCTACAAGCGGCTGGCAGAAATCTCACAATCGCTGGCCCTTGTTCTCGTGGGTGACTTCAACCTACCGGACGTCTGCTGGAAATACAACATGGCAGAAAGGAAGCAGTCTTAGAGGTTCCTGGAGAGTGTGGAAGATAACTTCCTGACGCAGCTGGTGAGCGAGCCTACCAGGGGAGGTGCCTCGCTTGACCTGCTGTTTACAAATAGAGAGGGACTGGTGGGAGATGTGGTGGTCGGAGGCCATCTTGGGCTTAGCAACCATGACATGGTAGAGTTCTCGATTCTTGGTGAAGTCAAGAGTGGGGGCAGCAAAACCGCCACCATGGACTTTCGGAGGGCGGACTTTGGCCTGTTGAGGACGCTGGTTGAGATAGTCCCTTGGGAGGCAGTCCTGAAGGGCAAAGGGGTCCAGGAAGGCTGGACACTCTTGAAGAGGGAAGTCTTAAAGGCGCAGGCGCAGGCTGTCCCTGTGTGCCATAAGATGAACTGGTGGGGAAGACAACTGGCCTGGCTGAACAGGAAGCTTTTGCTGGGGCTCAGGAAAAAAAGGAGAGTCTA
>WAAD01001396.1:52639-154796 GCA_013389945.1 Fregata magnificens
TGCCGGGAAGGCTGCCGGGAAGACCGCCGCGCTCCCCCCCCGGGCCCGGCCGCGCTTGCGCTGCTGTCTCCCGTTGGGGCGGGGAAGGGGAGGCGGGAGCGACCGAGCCTCCCCCGATCGCCTTTGAAGGCTGCGCCGGCCGGTGCCGGCATCTGGTTTGCGTTTGGGGGCCCGCGTGTGGAGCTCGCCCCGAGCGCTGTTCAAGGGATCTGCTGTGTGTTAGGCATAGCTGTCAAGCTGCACTGCCCTGGAAGGCCGAGCGTGCACTGTGCCCTGTCAGGAATTCAACTGATACGAGTATTTTTGCCTCGGAAAGGGAATCGTATTTCTCCTTTATTTAAAAGCGAATAAAACAGAAACAAGGAGGGGGTTTGCCTCTTTTTGTCAAAGGGGTTGTTGCTAAATCATATTTCTCAGCCGCAGCCCTGTTGCTCTACGAGACTGCAGACATATTGGGGGTTTCAGAAGCATTTAAGCAGTGCAAGAAGCCACATTGAGAGCCGGGGAAGAATAAATACGGGGAAAGAAGCAGAAGGGTATGTCTGGACTGAGGACATCCCCCACTTTGACCCATAAATACATAATAGCTTGTTAAATAAATAAAACAGGACTGTAAGCCATGAGTTAGATTTTCTGCATGGGATTACTCCGTTTGAGAGTTTTACCTGAAAAGTTGGAAAATTCCTGATGTGAGGAATAAACCCTGAGTTTATTTAAGGTTTGCTTAAAATGGAGGACAGGGCAGTAGGATTCCCTTAAATGCATCCCTTGAAAACAGAGAGGCCAGCAGTGACTGCACACTCCAATGGTGGGTAGGACCAGACCCCACCACGTCCCTCCACGACCCACGTAGGGAGGAGCAGATGGAAACCCTCACATTCCCATGATGTCGGAACACTTCTGAAGAGGCCCCAGGGAGCCACCAGGAATTTTTCTCGTTATCCCCCAAATATTCTACAGCAGGAAATCTTGCAGCAAAAATCTTTCTTGCAACATTTCCAGAGTTTTCCCACTTTGGCCCAGGAAGAAATACTGCAGGAACAACCTTGCTCAGGGAAAGATGAGTGTTGTCTCGTGGTTAGAGCACAGGGTTCGTGGTCAGGAGCTGTGGGTTCTCATTCCAGCTTTGCCACTGAATCATTTTGAGAGCTTCGCTAGTCACTTTGTATTAGAACCAGTTAGTAATTTTCCGTTGGAATGATTTTCTGATGGAAAACACTACTTCTACAAAACTGAAATCTTCTGAGTGAAAATCGACTTTCAGTTGGGAATACCTTGTGTCTAGGCAGGGTAGGAAAGGACATTAGACCCAAACTGAAGTATTTGGAGTTTTCTTGCATTAGTCCAAATGTTTTGCTTTAAATAGATAGATTTTTTTAAAAAAATCTGTCTGTAAAAAAAATCCTGACTGTAATTCCAAGTCAGCTCATTGCACGGTGGGAGTGTGTGCTCTCATGCTCCGCTTTGCTCCCCAGGAGGTCTTCACCTCCTGTAGTGGGATGCAAATTTCTCTCTTCTGAGACGTGTACATCCCGATCTGAGTCAGACCGGTCCAGGCACACAGGCACCTGGCCCATGGGAACAAATCGTAGCATAAGGCTACCAGGCTGACCAAGGAAGTGCACCATGGAGAGAAAGTATAGAGTTCAGAGACACAAACAAGCTGTTTCACATTAGTTCAGTGACCCAAAACAAAATACTGTGACTCTGGATATAGCAAAATGTTTTGTTCAACTGAAAAGCAGTAAAATGAAGCCCAGAGAAATGGACCTGAGTGTGCTTCTACTATGTCTGACAACCAAATCCTATAAACCTTTCCCTACATACGCTGAGCTCCGGTTTATAGTTCCTGCTCTTCACCCTCACAACTATCTCCCTTCTTTGCTATTTTGTTCTAGAATCCTGTTCCTCTGTTCATTAAAAACAAATTCCATTATTTCTGTCCTCCATATATTCATAGATTGCTGACACATTCTTTTAATATAAATAATACTTGTTCTCCTCCCACAGTGTATTTGTAGACACCATTTAAATCCCTTCTTAACTTTTGTTTTGCTAAGTTAAACATTAACCATTTACATTTTCGTAACAGCAAGTTTTGGATTATCTAGAAAGCTTTCTCTGCATTTGTTTCAGTCAGAATTCATCTTTTCTGAACATGAGTGATCATAGCCCAACATAATGCATAATGTTGAAAATGATATCTTGCTAATGACTTGTACAGTGGCAAAAAGAATTTGCTCTGCACCCTTTTAGTTACAGACAAGGATCAATTTTGCCTTTTTTACATCTATATCACATTAGTACCTCAATTTATCCAGGTCTTTTTGCTCCAATAAATAGCAAAAAAAAAAAGTTATCTGTCTATAAGTACAGACAAATGTATTAACTTTTCCTTAACACATTTTTCCATTTCATTACACTTCTCAAGCACTCACATGGTTTCTTTCCAAGGGGGTGACAAATAAAGATATTTTCAAGAACAGTTACTAGATGTCCAGCCTCCAAAATCAAAGCCCTGAAAATGCTTTTTTTTTGATGAAAAAACCAAAGTTTAAATTATCACATACTCCCAAGACCACAGGAGGCTTAATTCATTACTCCTTTGAAATATTCTGAAAGCTGAGGGTTAAGAGGTGTTATATTAGTGCAGAATAATGATGATTAATTTGTGTTTCGTATCAAATGCAGGAAGAGTAGATATGTGTGCAGTGAATCCTCTATAATTTCAAAATCCTTCTATAAACTTGAAAATACCTTGTAGATGCATGTATCTTAAATGGAACACAAGACCACTTTTTTTCTGTTTAGAGTGTGGCTGTTGTAGTTTTGCTTCAGATATTACTGCTTCAAATAACCTCCCTCTTTTTCCAAGATTCTGGACGGATTCCCTTAAAATACACCCTTTTGCCTTTTCATTACAGAGTAACTAATGAAAATTCCATTTTAAATGTGGTTTCTGTGAGACAGGAATGTTCTTTTTTTCATTATTAACAAAAACCCGTATTTCAAGCTGTAGGGATACAGCTTAAGGTAGCGTAAATCAGCATTGCTCTGAGATGGCCTGCAGTCCTCTCAACCAGCACTGCAGAACAATTTAGTGGTTTTAGATGACAGTTGGCATCTTTGAAATATTCTCTTTTGCAGAACTAGACTAGATGTGACACTTGCTGGAGAAGAAATCTTGCGTAAATCTGTCTGAAAAGACTCACTTAATCATATTACTTCACTAGCAGTGGTAACCTTCGGAGGCCAAAGTCCAGACAGGTTGAGAAATGGAACATGAGTACATAAAGGTGACAATTCCATTAACTGCAATCAAAGAGAGAGGTGAATGGTGAGATAAAGACAAATGACTTATTCTATAAAGAAAAGAAAATATGTGTGTGAAGGGGAAAGAGACAGAATGAACATTTTCCGGCCTTGTCAAGGAAATAAAGATCCAGTCCCGCTCCACTGAGATCAACACAAAAATGTCTCTCTGCCTCCCTGGATGCAAGCTCTGGCCCAGCAACCCAGCCTGCTGTTAAATGTTAGTGTGAACTGTCATTTCAGGAGTGCACATGCAGACAAGCGAGATGCCCCAGTAAAAAATCATATGCAGAATGTCTTGCTGAATTGCCCACCATAGCCGTGCTGGAAATGCAAATACCGGGCCTAGCTTTGCAGTCAACAGGGCATTTTGCAAAAATAAGTGGAAAAATTGTTGGCATTTCTGAATCCAGTGATTTAGGATTCTCAGATACACCAGACAAGATCTTTCAGTCCAGCGGAAGCACTTCAACCCCAGACGCTGAACAGAAACGGCTTTGGGACTTTCTTTTGGGCCCCAAATCAGAAAGTGTGGGTACATCTTGATAACTGAAACTACCACCACAGGGAAAAATGAGAGTTCTTACCCAGGTTCAGTGCCAAACTTCAGCACAGATGAAAGAGAGATTGTCGGGACATAGTCTCACCCAGTATCCTTCAGTGAGGCCAATGATGGTATAAGTAGCATCGCTAAGACAACCTCACATTACCTAAGTTTTTTCAGAGGAGGTGGAAGCTTAGAGACTAGCCATGCTGGCTACTGAGCTGCTTTGCAACACTGGAAATAAAGCCACAAAGGGATCTAATCTATTATCTCTCATATCTATCTAAATTTAAGATAAAGAGGAAATGAATAATATAAAGTCCATCTATATATAGAATCTCCTCCTCTTTTCCAATTTTCCCACTTAGGTGTGGCGGTTTCAAGAATTTCTATGCAGAAAACCTCATCTAAAACCAATCCATGTACCAAAACAAAACGAGCAGATAAGCAAATTGTTTTACGTACAGAAGCAGAAATGGATCTTTGAACATTGAAAAATGCCGCTTAGTTAGGTATTGATTAGCATAACAATTGAAGGGAAGAAAAGATTTTTAAAGGGTCATGTGCTTGCTTAGGCAGTTCATACAAGCACCTGAGGGTGGTTTTCAATCTCATTTTTAAGAAGCAGTATAACACTGGCATAGGAAATAGAAGCTGGGGAATACTCTGGATGAAATGCTTACTGAGTCATTAGACTAGGGCTATTCATTCAAACGGGGAAATAGGGAAGTAAAAACCAACTGAATACTATGCAACAAGAAGAAGGGATTTTTGAGTGTACAATAGGAAAAAAAGGAAATTTCCTTTGGGGGACTTTTTCTGTTTTTAACAGAAATATTAAGTTACTGTTAGATACTAGAGCAGCCAAAAAGGGAAATCCCTGTTTTACACAGCTCTAAATATAGCTGGAAAAATAATTCAGGTTTTATCAATTTGTGACCCATTTCCTTACATTTTGGTAGCTCACCTTTTAATACAAAAGTCAGCAGCCGATACAAACAAGCATACAATATTTCAGGCTCCACCAAAATTCCAGTGTCTTGCCCAGGGCCTGTTCCTGCCTGCCCTCTTGGCTGGATACCAATATCCTTTATTCTCAGGGGAGTCAGCCTTCCAAAAAACCGCTTGGCACTTGAGTCAGGGCTGCTCTGTTTTCCTAACGTTCACGGCAGGCAGGATGTTTTCTGACTCTGGTACCCAACAGTTGAGCATTCCAGACAGCACGGGGATTTTTGTTTCGAAACCGCACTGCCAACGCCATAAGAATAAGTGAAGTTCTGTGACACCATGTGATCCTGGTGGGAAAATAGGATGACTTTGTTGCCATACAGCAATACACAAAGGGAAAACGTGCATGACTCTTGCCACCTTTATAAACTCTCCTTCTGTGATGTGAATGCTGAAAAAATTCTGGCTTAAAATCATGTTTTCATCAACTGGTTCCCCTCTGGGAAGACTGCCAGATCACCACAGATTAGGTTAAGGAGAAGACCCCCCATCCCCAAATGCTTGGCCAGAAAAGAAGCCCACTGCTGCAGCGTAGCAGAGGGGGTGCTCAATAGTCTTTGCACACATTGTTGCTGTACCCATCCATGTTGTCAGCATGTGAAAATGTTGTGTTTGCTCCCCAGAACAGATTCACTCTGTGAACACACAGTACAGATACCTCTCCAACTTTTGCATATCCCTTTACACTCCTTAAATCTTAGAAATATAATTTTATCATTAACATTCATATTCAAGTAATTCCTGAGATCACTGATGTCTGGGCCAACTACAGCTGTGCAGCCTTTGCCTTATGGAACTGAAACTACATAGGTGAGGGCAGGCAGGTTCCAGCTCACAGACAGGACTGGACTCCTCACTGACCAGGAGCAGACATACTGCCCTGCTCTGTCTGGGAGGCAGATTTGCCAGAGAAATCTTTCATCATAATGCTGTGCCAAAATCCAGATGTGCAAAATCGTGAAATCACAATCTGCTGAGCTGGAAATGAGCTTCACAAGCCAAGCTGTGAAAATCTGTGGAGCTCCTTAAATTTCACAATACCTGACATCTCATGAAAAATAACTAACAGAGGTTAAATATTTTTCTGCAGCATCCTTTCAAGACTTTTTCCATAGAATATGACCAGCTTACGTGAAGCAGTTTGTTACAGTGGTGATACCTCATACAGTGATGCCAAAATCCAGTCAGCGTGGAGAAGGGTTGAAGAAGGCTCAACCACACTTCACGCAGCATGTCCTCTTGCCATGACTGAGACTTTCTACAAAAGGCAGATCCTATTTTGCCCTTTGAATTCAGAAACTAGTGAACACAGTCATGGGAGGCAAAGTACCATCAGCATCTGTTAATTCATAAAAAATGTAATTTTTTGTTCTCCGAGGGTAAGATTGTTAACTGGAATCTGGACTTCCCAGATTATAAACAACATGCAGCCTTTCTCCTAAACTCATTGCAAAATGTACAAATGATGTTCTAAAGCCAGCACTGTAATCTTTTGAAATCTTAAATTCAACAGGGGCTCATTCAAGTACATAAAAAGAAGTTTGTAGGATCGTTTAGCCACCTGTAAATCATACACAAATAAACCAAACAGCACTAGAAATGGGAATAAAATCACCATATATGTAGCTAGTTCCTATAGCAGTTAGATTTTCATGCTCTGTATACAACCCAAAACAAATTGTCTGCTTATAATTAAAATATGATACTACTTCCAAAAGTCTTGCCTCTAGGGAGATAATTTTATACCACGGGGCAGATTCAGCCCTGGTGTAGTATTTCTGATTTTCATGGAATTACACCATTGAAGAATTTTGCCCAACATCTTACCCACACTGATGCAATTCAACTTTTAAAGGACAGTTACGGGGTTTCCTCCTAACTCAGGCCAAGTTTCTGGAACAAGGAAAGTCTGTAAAAGAAACTGTTGGATGGATGTTTTAGTCTGGCATTTAGGAATATTCACATATTAGAAAACGTCATAGGATTTGTTTTGCACAACTTACACATTAGAATTTCTTGCTTTTTTTTCTTTCCTTACAGATACATTGTCAGTAGGTGGTCACAGCAAAACAGGATAAAACCAAAGAAATGTAATGAAACAATTATAGACAGCTGTGAGTAGAAAGACATTTGTGGATCCAGTTAATTCTGCTTCATCTTTGTTATATAAATCTATTTTCCAGACTTAATGTATTGCCTGAGCTTGTAATATATGATTAACAGAATGCCTGCACCACTCAGGACTCTGGAGAAAAATGTAAGATGTTAATTCTCCAGCATTTTAGGTAACTTTAAATATTTTGGGCATGATTGATCTCACATAGTGCTTTGGATTTATGCTTTGCATGGCAGATGGAAATCAGAATATACACACTGATGCTCTCACTGATGTTGAAAACTTCTGACTTCTGTGCAGAATCAGAGAAAAAGAGCTATAACACTTCCCTCCTCCTGGAGCTAACCTGGTCTTTCCTGAAATCATGCAGCTTCATAGATCAGTAAACAGGATTCTCCCCAGCTCATCCTGCCAGTGCTACACATACTGGGCACCGTGACGGGGGCAGGTAGCAAACAGTGGAAATGTGATGCTGTCAGAGGTCTTGGGGAGATTATTCCATTTCCTCTGCAGTTGTTTGAGCTGCCCAAACAGCATGAAGCAAGATGCCTAGGTTCCTACTTAAGACTTCCTGGGAAAATCAACACTGTTTCAAAACCATATCAGAACCAAAACTATGGAAAGATTAATCAAGCTTGGGTCAAGAGGGAAGAAGGATGCAATAGCTTTTGACAGCAGTGAACTGGTAAATGATGTACCCAATGTTGAGCTCTCTTACAAGTCAGAATAGTCAGTGCATCACATCAAAAACTCCTTTAGACTATTGACATAATATTAGAAAGAACATGGAAAAAGACGGTAAATGTAATAGAACCATCAAAGGTACATTTTAAATTTACTACTTGCATTCTTACACTAATCTGACAATCATAAAGCCTTATTATAAATCAAATGGACCAAACGCTATCGGTAAATTAAAACATATATAGTAATCTGTGTATAAGAGTTAAAAAACCTTTTGGCACAGAAGACAGCTGCGATTCAGAGTTCCTTCCAGTGTTAAGCACAAGCAGCAGAAGAAAACTGCTTTAAGCATTCTTTAAAATAATGTTCTGGTTGCTAACCTTTGGATTTTACAGTTTGTTTTTCTGACACAATGATACAACCATCACAGCTTCAATCAACTTTTTGAATCATTGACAAACCTGAAAAACTGAAAGTGAAATAAAAAGCACGACACAACAAAAATCAGAAATACTGTACATTTTCGCCACTTCTGTCAGCCACAGCTAGGAAATGTTGTTATAAAGCAAGATAAAAAAATTGAGGAATGAAATAAATGGTAACTGCACTCTTATTTTAGGCTATTTTATGTCTGATTGTTTCAAAAGTAGGAGAAGCATGAGACTTGGTACGTAACTCCACCTTCTCAAAAAGTTGCTGGGATCGTTGTTTATGAGCGTGATCCAAACACGAGAACAGTTTCCTTACCTACAGTATGTTGTAATCATGGAAATATCATGGAATGTTCTAATTGACACCTCATCCCCATCATCATGACGTACACTGAAAAGAAGTCATCATCTTGGGAGATACAGGACTGGAAAATTAGGATGGCAGATAATTATCCCATGGGCTGCAAACCTTTCCTCAGTGGAATCCCGGCCACCGAGGGTCAGCAGCTAAGAAACAAGCCCATGTGCAGGGCACAGCTCCACCACAATGAGCACACTACTTACTAGAGGTACATGCGGTTGCTGAGAGCACAGGGGCCTGTACAGACTCCCGTAAGCTGGTGGCAGGGTTTGGGGATGGAGGCCAAGGGGTTCTACCACCTCTATATGTACTCTCTTTTGCTGCCTTCAAAGGGAATGATGCTTTAACTCTGTCCACTCCTTCATTTGTATATTCTACTGCTGTAACTCAAATTTCTCCCCAAAAAATCTTAAGGTAAGCTCTGAAGAGCTGGGAGGGAGAAGAAGCTTTTACTGAATTAAGCAAGTTTTCCAGAATACAACCTCATCCTTTTCGACGACCTATTACAGTCAATCTGATTGGCTAGTGCTGTGCTTCAAGTTTACTCGGGTTTTTTCCCTTATTTTATTGCTTTTAAATTAACTGGCAGCTCAAAGTTTCATCTAAAGCTATTTTGTATGCTTTTTCTGCCTTAAAAAAATGCCCATCCAAGAATTATTTACTCGGCACCAAGCTTTAGGAAGTCACCTTGATATGGAAGGAAAAACATCTGTTAAAGTTATTTTGTTTTAATATGTTAGTGAAGGGAAAGAAATCCCTGATAGAGCTGTGGGTGTGACTGTTTATCATCCTTTGAGAAAATATATGTTCTAAGTCAGCTGAATGGTACTTGTGTCACTGAGTTTCTAATGTTGTTGAAAACTGACACCAATACCATGATCTGAGTAACTTAAAATTTTGACCCAAGAGTAATGTCCCCCTTTAAAATAAAGACCTCCAGAATTAAGACTTCAGCTGCTCCATCTTGAGCTAGAGGACTATTTTCCCAAGCTGCTGCCTGTTTTGGGTTTCAAACCAAAACTGAATGAATGCAAAGGTGGAAGGTTCATGTACAGCAGTTAAAATATGTGGAGGCTTTTGGAACATCAAACCCTTCAGAGTACAGAATATTTGCAATTGCAAGCATTTCCCTTCCCGCTGGAAGGTTAATTTATCATAGAGGAATACATTGCTCTCAGACAATATCACAGGCTGGTCATGTTCTTGCTACATTAACTTATTCTAAGCCAGAAGAAAATTAGCATCACTTGTGGTGAGGGTTGTCTTTGTGAGACTGGTCTCATATCATACTCCTATCTAAGGGAATCAATTCAGAGGCTGAGGGTAGGGCTAAGGATTGCAGTGGTATTTTTGGCCTTTTAATCACAGCCTTTTCAAGGTAATCCGTATTTTAGCAGTGGCCCATAATATTATCTTCATTTGTAACCTGTTGCCATATTTATTCCATAGAACTTCGCACAGAGGCTACAGCCACGGAGGCTTACTGACTGCAACTCCTCCCAGCACAGCTTCCAGCAATACATCCCAGCCATTTGCAGTTTGTTTAGCATGCAAAAACCCACACTGATTCTCTGGGTTGAGTAACGATGTTCTTATTACACCTACTCAATGTCCTTAATATTGGGTAACAGGAAACCAGGGGATGAAACAACCTATTACTTTTGGTTTCTAAGGTCCTGAATCTGTAAGCTCTAGTTCTGTGGGGGTATCTGCTCTTTGACAACACTTCCCATATTGTGTTTCAGCCAGGAAGATGGATGTACCTTAGTTAAAGTGAGTCATTCCCTGAACCTAGGCCAAACTTTGAAGCAAATCTGGGCCAGTTTACTGCCTCAGGAGGAAACCTGGTTTTTGCATGAATTAGATGTGAAAATAAGCAGAGCCTGACTGACATCTTCTCTGAATTCCAACTGTAAGGGTAAAACCCAGTGGGCATGAGCCTCAGGCATGACAAAAATGAGGAGGGGAAAATGAGGCTTCCTGCCTCCCCTCCAAGAGCCAGAGACACACATGTTACTCAGAACTTAGGGTAAATAGTTAATTATTTATACACTAATTAAGTAACGTTTATACAATGTCTTACATATGTAAATTGCTGTAAATATGCTTACATTTTTCCTGCAGTCTCCAATTAAACAAACTTTCATTTTAGAGCAAAACAATTCCATACCAACTTGTTACACCAGTTCTTTAGCCAGGCAGCTTTTTAGCTAATGGTCCCAGCTCAAACTGCACTATTGTATTTCTCTACGGAAATTTCTGTGCTGGTTTGTAGTTGTTTTAATTCCATCACAGATCACATTCTGTTTAATGATAATTTGATTTTGCATTGCAAGACCCAGATGTACATTAGGAGGTCACAACCTTTCCATTTATCTCTTAAAGTAACTATTTTTTCCCCAAGTTCCATCAGGTTAAAACAGTTAGCAATTTTTCTCCTTGAAGTGTCCCTTCAGCTTGGCCAAGATATATAATAGATCAGTGTAGCTACAAATGCATTACAACATTAGTCATCAATTAGTTTTAAACCATCGCTGTAATATATCATTTATCTAGCTTGCTGTAGCACTATTGCGAACATTTAATTTTTTAAAGGCATCTTGATTTTTTAACCTGACGGCTGCATCCCCCTTTTGTCTCCTATAGAGACATCTCCTTAAGGAACAATAAAAATTAGATTTGTTTGACCTGCACTCAGGGTTCATTTAAGCGAGATGGATTTTAATTGCTCTGCCTAGTCTACCAGACAGCTTTTATGTAATATTCCAGACATTTACGCACTGTCTTTTCCCTTGCTGTAAGCAGGTGTGTGTGCCCACAAATGCCTGTAAAGCAGCTCTTACAATTCATTTCACATCTCTGACAATCCTCTGGGAAATTGCTTACTCTGAGATACCACTGGCATCAAATTAAGGACTCCAGCCATTGCCACTTCTTTCCTCTTAATACCATTTTCTTTTGTCTTTGAGATTCAACTTTTTGTGTGGCTAATTCTAAAAGGACTTTGCTGAGGACTGTGTTCCTTGTGCTTGCGTTGTCATCATACAATGCAGATGACTCACCTCTGCATCTCCTGATACTGAGAATGCATACAGAGCCTTACCTGTCTCTCCCAAAATCCATATTGGCCTTCTCCCATTTGCAATGCATTTGACTTAGATTTATGATTTGAAAAGGTTTGGAGTATAAGACAACTAAGACTGAGAGAAGCATGTCTATGCCACAGACGTTCAGTATCTTGAAGGATCTCTAACTTCAATTAGTAAGTCACGCGAGCAAGTTATCACAGCATTGACTCAGAGCCCAAAACACCCTGACTTCTGTGCCAGCTTGGAGTAGAGGCAGAATGAGCTCACATTTGCCCACGATGAACCTTATTTGCTCCAGCTGCTCCAGCAGGGAGAGGAGAACCTCATGCGGAGAGTTCTCTCCCTGCTGACTCTCGTCTTCCATGGGTGATACAATCTGAAGATGAGGTCCTCTATTTTTCCTGTTCTTCTCATTCCTAAAAAGGAAGATTTGGCTGTCCTGTGAGTTACCAAATCAGCACAAAAAAATGGGCCTCCTAAGCAGTTATTTGTGCCTACAGCTGGTTCTGGTCTACTCTCTGTTGGACACACACATGTACTTAATTCCCATTTGTGCTGGATGCCTATTAAAAGAACAAATCTGCGAGTGAGGAGGGTCTCTTCTACCATGTCAATGGAAGTGAAATACGTAAATCTCCTGCATGCTGAGGGCGAATGTATGCCTAAAATGCTTGGGAGAACAGCTGTGAAAAAGAATAAGCGGTTTGTATTATGCTGTGAAGTGTCACTGATCCAACATGCTAAGCTGATCCTCATGTAGTACAATTGTGCTTGCTCCATGCTTGCATTATACTGCTTACTGCTTCTATGTGTGGGTAATTCAAAATGCACAGCATTTCAGACAGCATAGGAGAAGGGACAAACCTGGCTTCTTCCAGTGCAGAATAACCAGCATGGTTCACAGCAGCAAGGGACCACTAGATTGGAAAGAACAATTCCAGTTAGGGGCACCGTGCAGTGAGATTACGGTGAGCCATGGAGAGAGCTGTGGAGGAGCAGGGGGAACTGCCTGTCTTTCCCAGTCTGGGAAGCCATAAGAGGGATTGGAATAATCTTCCTTGGTGCCACTGTTTTTCTCCCCTTTTACCTGCCAGTGGTGAAACCTAGTCACTCGGGAGACATCCTGGAGTGAGACTGGTATATGATGATAGGTGAATCACAAAACATTTAAATAATATTAAGGGTTCTGCAGGAGGCTGTGGAAGGAAGTCCCATTTCCTTTCCTTAAAACTGAGCAGAATTGCACACTTGACCAAAACCCACAGTACATCTTCAAAGTGCAAAGTACAACAAAGCATAGCTCAAGGCATTCATGTTCCACCCACCCTATCTGAGCCAGCACACAAGCCCCATGATAAACTGCACATATGGGTTTCCTCTGGACAAGAGAGAGAAACAGCAGAACATCTTAGATGTTAATTATGGCATCAATGGAAGAAATTCAGATGCTACACTGAGAAAAGCCTTAAAAGACTTTCACATGATGTAGAAACTATGAATACAGCAGTGACATCAGGAAAGAGATGGGAGGTCCAATGCACTTACTTTGCCTATGGACACGTAATTCTTAATTTCATATTCTGTTTTTTTTTCTAGGGCTTGTATCTCCATCAATAACACACACCAATATTTTTTACTTCCCTGACAGAAGCACTGAAAATCAGAACCCATTTATTTAGTACCAAACAAAATCAGAAATAAGAGCGGGCTTCAACACTGGAATACAGATTTCTAAACCTCCGAGGACCAGATGCAGCAGAGCTGGAACACTCAACAGCTGTAATGTGCACCGAGGAGTCACATTTGTTCAAGAAAAGTCACATTACTTATATTAATTGGATGTGTCCAGCTCATCCTGAGTCCACTTAAGCCTTGGCAAACCTCTAGCTCCAAGGCATAACAAAAGTATTAATATAGATATTCCTTTATATTATGCCATTTACATAACGACTCCCACCTTTGCAACCTAATACTTATTCTTTGGAACACAGAGAACTATTGACTCATATCTGGACTGGGATGCCAAAAACTCCTAAATTTAGAGATGTTTGGAACAAGAGACTTTGGTTCAGGCCCATCCACAACAGCAAATTAAACACAAGTCATCATCTGTGCAAGCGACATTTTCAGCATGTCCAGAGCCTGGCGTGAGCTGACATTCTTTCTCCCAGTAAGATTTACAGAATTTGCGCATTGAAAAGTATTGAGGTAAACCATGGTCTGAGGGCCAAGTGCATAAATTAGACCTGTCCCCTCCCTTCAGTAAATTACATATATACACGCTGTAGATTGGCTAACTATGCTTTTGGCAACTTGAACAAGTCTGTGTGAGTGCGTGTTAACAGAAGGGGAGTTTGTGTCATAGTCATGCATTTACATTTTCTTTTCTAAGACTTTGGTGCAAGGAATATGTTGTACATCATTTTTTCCCTCCATTCACATCAGATACTAGGTTAAACAGACAGAAAAAAATGTAATATTAAAAGTGTTGGCACATACTGCACTTTCTCAGCAGAAATTGTGTCACTTGTACGTTGGTTTGGTTTAAATTACGTAGGTCAATTTAAGGTCAGCAAGAAGTGCCGGATTATCATCCTCAGAGACTGAGGTCCTCTCCTCATTCACAGAACAAGTCCAGATCAAGAAATGTCAATTAAAGCTTCATCCACAATGCTTCTTCCTTAGAAGGCTGTTATATTTCCTCAGGCCAACCAAGTGCTCACCTGCTCCTTGAGCCCTCTGCTTATATGGCAAACCAAAATGACCAGTTGGCATGATGATAAGGAGACTGACACTATCAAACTGCTTCTTTAAACACTATCAAGATTTTTATGAGCTGCATATTTACAGTAGTCCATGTACCTGTGAAATAACTGAATCATGGTCTTCCATGTGTCAAAATTATGCCATTTCTGGGCTGTTCCATCTTCCTCCCACAGATCTACCACATTTTAGGTAGAATGCATGGCCTAAAAACCCAAATATGTGTTGCAGCTCTGACTGGCTCTTGGTGACTTCTAAAAAAGTAATGCAGTGAACACCACTGGGAAACCCACACATTACCCCAAAGTTTGCACTCTAGGCTTTCAGCCTTTCAAACTGGATTATCGATTTTCTCTATGACCTGAAGAACCAGTAGAATTATTTTTAACTGAAGGCAGAAAGCCTCACATAATCAGACGATATGAGACCTAGGGCTTTCTGAAAAATGGAAAAGACGGAATGATTTTCAATTAAATCACAAACAGACTGAATATTGTGCATACGTCTTCTCCTGAATTTCCAGCAAATTCATCCTCTTGCCAGGCATCTCACTCAGCCCAAGCCCTCCTCTTGCAAAACTCCTTGGTATCCCATCTTCCAGGCTGCCTGATATCTCTGCTTCCCCTCAACTTCTTTCCAGAAGCTCTTTCCAGAGATCCATGACATTCCAGCACTGTGGCATTCCTCAGTGTCCCTCTGAGAAACTGAAGGATGTGTTACTTTGCACAATAAGTTCAGGCTCTTCCTACCACGTCTTCAGCCCCTCCCAATGTCTCCTGTGCAGGGTGAGAGAGATGAACAGCAGAAACAGTTGCAGGAGTGTCTGGACAGAGGGTCAGAGCTCAGTTCCTTCCCTTAAATCCCTTGTGTTCACCTCTTAGCAAGCAGAACTGTTGTTCCAGAAATGAGATCCAGAAATTATTTCATTCCAGAAATGAAAGTTGCAGGAGAGGTTTTCCTCCTTCCATTTCTTTCTAAAATTATATCCAGAATAACAAAGTGATTGTTAGGGGCTGAGTTGGCAGCGGGGAGGAAATCCTGCACGTCTGTCTCCCAGAGCAGTCTGTCCTCTCCTTTTGGCATTGCATGTTCAGCCCTGGCTTGGAAGTGGCCATTGGATGGGAGGTGGATTTACCTGAAGAGGGAAAGAAAGTGATGACAAATAAAGTGGGCTGCCAGTTCCCTGTTAGCACGTGACAGGAGGAAATGGTGCACCAGCAGGTGAACCCTCTCTCCATACCTCTGGAGCACCCAGCTCTGCTACTCTTTGCTGTGCTGGCCCTCCAAGCAGCAGAAGCCAGCCTGCAGGCTGTGGGGGCAAAGCTGACAGTGCCTTAGGGATGAATCTGCTGCTTTGGTGTTGATGGGAGACCAGTCCCAAAGCACCAGCACTGCATACAGCAGCTCCCTCCTTGGCTTTGCCCTCCTGCTGCTTCACAGTCCCTTCCCTCCTCTCCAATTAGGACTACACTTCATTAACAGCCCCCAAAACACAAGCCTGAATGCAATTCCCAGACACATGGCTCTGGAGACTCTTTCCAATGTGCACCACATTTCAAAAGAAATGCTTTCTCTTATGCCACTCCCTCCTATTCCCAATAACAGAACAGCCTGGTAGCAACTGCAGCAAACTCACAGTGGGAAATATAACAGTAGAGAAGTATTCAGTGTTCACAGTAATCTCCTTTACTATGATTTAGCAGAAATGTAGTTGGCATGGCCTGAATATAAAAAAAAGGTCTTTTGAGCATAGTGCAGACAGAAACTGCTGCTACAAAGTTATGCAAATTCCAGAACTTCTGTTTCTGTAAATAAAAATTTTCCAGGGGAGAACGTACAGAGGAGAGAGTCATGTGTTCTAGCCTGAACAGGGATTGAGAAATTCAGGGTCTAGTCCCAGCTCCACTCGCAGACAGGTACTTTGGTTCACTGGGCTTCTGCTTTCCATCATAAGACCAAAACAATGATAATAAAAATCACAATGAAAGCAACTGAAAAATATTTGCATAATTATTTAGCATGTGTTTTCATGCTTTGCATGTTAAACAAGGGATTGTTCCTCAACCCACAACCTCAGGACAGATAGGAAAGTAGAAAGCGGGTAGGAGAACGAGAACCAAACCTAATACGTGTAGAAGTAAATTCAGTTCCGTAGAAAAACAAGCTGAAATGCGTATTTAAGAGAGGCTAAATACGCAAAGACTCAGAACCAGGAACACAGGTGGACTGGGCTGGAAATACTGGTAGAGCTGAAGGCAGTATCGTGACAGGTGTACAAATGATGATGATGATGAATATGTTTTCAGTTTGGACAGTGATGAAGCATGAGTCCTGCTGACTAAGTGTGAAACAGCCCAGACAGTGACTGTTAGATTCTGCTGCTCCAGGGCAAGATGCATTGGACTGCATCTAAACCAAGGCAGGACTGCCTCGGAAATAACGCAACCTCTCCGAGTGTTATCTGCGGATCTCAGCTACTTCCAAAGCAGTGCTCAGAGCCAAGCACCTGCCTGAGGAAGATATTGCTCCACAGCTCTTTGATATGGTACATTTACCAGCAGGTTCAACCAGTAATTCAGTGAAACATGCATTCAAGTCAATAGGACAAACCCATGTGGGAATAACTGTGAGTCACATCATTGCAGGAGTGGCACCCCTGCCCTGAGCCAAGCCCATCCCAGAGCTGTTCCCTTGGCATCCAGTGAGGGTCTGCCACAGATCAAGTTCTCCATCTGAAATATCAAGCCCTGCCTCATCTGGGACAAATGTACTGCTTTGATCTTTAAACCCCACTTTATGTGGACATGCCAGATGAGGTTTCTTAAACACTCAGACATCCATGGAGACAGAAATATCAACAGGAATCAATGCAGAGATATGTCACCTTGGCAAATTTAACTTACTATGTCCCCTTTCTGCTTTGGCAACTTTCAGCTGAGGCTGGTTATATGATTTGTTGAACTAAATTAGGGAAAGGCTGATTCAAGAACAAAAAAATGGAGCTGAAGAGGAGCTGGGGTTTTCATACTCAAAGAAATAAAATGATAATCACCTATCGAGAGAAAAATAAGTGATAGGTGCCTCCAGCAGTAGAATTCTTAAGAGCATCATGAGCTAAAGGTTACAAGAAAAAAGACAAAGACATAAAGAAGAACAGATCAACCCAACCATGGGAGAACAGCAAGAAAAGCAGCTGGTTCAGATATTCATATTGACAAAACTCTGGCTGGCTACCAAATATACCCTTCCCACCCAGAAACAGTTTGGGCTTCAAGGGAGCATAAATATCCCTTATTATTCTATATCATTAATTGTCATTTGTACTTGGTGTCCAAATCCCAGAACATTAACATCTGAATTCAAATATGATGTGGTCCTAATCATTTGAAAGTAACTACACCCTTTGCCCCACAGTACGCTCCTTAGGGTTCATGTGGGGAGAAGCATGACTTGCCATATGGAAAATATCAGTCAAAATAAAATATTTTTATCTTATGTTAAGAGTCATTCACCATTTCCCACTGGTGTTTGCCATAAAACCTAGAAAAAGTGAGGTTGTTTAAGCACTGTCTAGTCTCAGAGACTGCGAATGGATGTCCATCCAGTTTTACTGGAGTCTGGTGCAGTCTTTCTTGATGCAACACCCATGTTTAGCCGTCTACAAATTCTGTAGATGTTTTTAGTAAAAGTGGGAGGTTGTGCTACCAAAGGAGAACATGAGCCAAAGACGTTCTATTATCCATATCCTATTAAAGGTCAGACAGAGCTCTTACCTCAGTGCTATAATGTGACCAGAAACTTAATTGAAAATATACGAAAAGGTTATTAATAAAGAGATGAAGCCGTAGTAAATTTAATATAGCTCACAGAAGGACTTTTGCTAGAAAGAGAAGGTTATATAGATAGATAGATAGGCCTTTAATTAAGGTGTATTGCTGGGTTAAGTGTAAATTTTCCAAGCAAGCATGAAGATAGAAAACTGGTAATTGCTTCCAATTTATATTATAAAAATCAGTCATATTCATTTTACTTCCTATGACAGCCTTACTCAATTCTAAGGTTCATTCACTTAATTGGAAGGGAGAATTCTTTGAGTAAAAACATAAGAAATAGAAGAAAGAGACAGACAGATTGCAAGAATTGAACGAACAGCACTTTAAATGAAATCATTAAAACCCCTCGTCCAAGATTCTCAATAGATTCATGTTTGCTGTCCTCAAGGGATATTTATTATCAAAGCTGAGTAGGAAAAGATTGGACATTATATCAGAAAAAAGTCTCTAATGGTCTTCTTGAAAATTGAATCTGAAGAACTCCCTGTTTCTATTACTATCATAATTTTTCCATGTCTCAAAATTAGTGTGGACTAAAAACTCAAATATTTCTCTCACTGAGACCTCTTGCAACAATGGTATAACTTGGTCAAGTGTAACCAAAAGGTACACATGCATACAAACTAAATTTGCTTCAACCATATTCTCATCTTTTACTTGTTCACAACAGAGAGTTACAGGACGGAGTATGTTCAAAGAGAGCATTGCTGTAAGTATTTATACAACTCCCTTTGCATAAATCAGCCTCAGAAAAAAAGCCTTACTAAAGCAATGAGTCTTTGTGGGTTTGGGAGTTATCCAGTTAGTGATAAGGAAACAATACGTGGTGGCTTAAGTGGCAAATAACAAGCAGTAATAATAAGAGCTAACATTTAAAACTAATAGTCCTGGAGAATACAAGTAATTCACAAGACTAAATATCAGAATCACTTGTTGACTACTATTGAATAATAAATCTACATCTCTTTTGCAGGTAAATTGCCTTAAAAAAGAAGATCAAGTTCTGAGGGGGGTTGTTTAGTTTTTCAGTGTGAATATTCACACAGCTTCAGTGATTTCTAGATAACTGCCTACTCTCCTTCCCCTGACGAAGACCAACAGAGGACAGCTGTTTCCACATTTACTGTTACTGGATAAGAGATATAATTCTGTAATTATAATCAACCAAGGTGCACTGAATTTTAATCTCCCAATGCATAAATCAAAATAAGTGCATCACAAATACATTCCTGGCATGGGCAAGTGGGTTCTGCTTCAGACAAATGCATCAGCAGCACTATGCCCAAGTTTCTGGGATCCATTTAAGCAACCACTTGAAAAGGATCCATAGCAGAAAAAGGACCGTAAAAGTGGGGAAAGCTGAGGCAAAGACAATGATAAGTAGCACAGAGCTAAATCTCTCCCTGTCAGAAGTCAAATGATGTTAAAGAAATTACTCTACGGATGGTTTGATGTTAAAGAAATTACTCTATGGATGGTTTTGGTCTACCTCTCTGGTTTCTGGAGGGAAGTGACAAGGTGTGTTACTCCATCAATGGATATAAAGAGAAGGTTAAAACGTCCTGATGCTAATCATTCAGCAAATATAAAATAATCGTGTTGCAAAAGTATTTAATACTGTCAATTTTCAAAGTGATGAGCAACCTTTGACTAATTAAACAGCAAGGTTAGAGTAATTAAAAGCTCACATGTTAGGTTGCTAATAGGAACAGAATAATAAATTGAATGAATTATCTTTAAACAATTCAAGACTTAAAAAAACCACCAAAACATTCCTACGTTTACATGAAAGGAATGAGATCTCAATACATCAAGAACATTAAAGCTAGCAAAAATAAATTTTTATCTGTCAGCGGGAAGGGAAGATAGAGCTCCAGAAAGCCCAGGGAGGATTAGGGAGAACAGTAGACAATCGACAGTGAAACAGAGACAAAGCTGGGAACATAACTATAAAGTGCTTAAGAAAATCCCCAAATCCATTGGTATTAGAGCATTTACAACGACTTTTCAATTTTGTGTCCAGCCTCACTATCAGGAGCGTTCTGTCATTTATGAGAGTGGAAGCAGGACCAGGTCTTAAAGTCAATAAGTTAAAAAAGCTTTAGTGAGGTTTGAAGTTATTTCATGAAACACACTTATTGTGGTTTGCTTAAGAAAGATACAGTTAATAGCTACTAGTAGGCCTTAGTCGTGAATACAGAAACAAGTTAAAGCAAGGTAAAATACAGTGTGAAACTGAAGCATTTCAGCTGCTTGGTAGGGAGTCGTGCAGTCAGAGTTCAGTGATACCTTATGACAGGAGTAAGGCTTTCCCCATCCTTTGCCTCTGCCCCTGTTCTACACTTGCCACCCATTCAGGTGGCAAGACAACTGTTTGTAGAACTACATGGAGAACTGGGTCACTGAAATAACCCAAGTAAAAAAAAAAAAATCCAAATAAAAATCAGGGGGATTGTCTGTTTTCTTTAGCCCAGACTATTTCCATGATCTAAATTAAAGCACACCTCCACACACAGTTGGACTGGCACCAAGAGGAGACAGTAACCTGCAGCATGAGGGCAGAAATGAAGTTCCAAGAGTAGAAGGAACTTCTTGAAGTGGCTTTATTGCTTTGCTTTTGTTTTCAGTAAACATAAAATAAGCCACCTTCAGGAAAAGAGAAGTAAGCTAACTTCCACTTTCCAAGGGTAAAGGCGAGCATCCAGGCAGTTATCATGGACTTGCTGAAATGTTGTGTGTTCACACCCTACCTTACTCTTCTCGCTAACTCTGAGAGGGACAGTGCAAGCACATTAATTTGGCACTAAAAATCAGTTCTGATAAACCTCCACATTTGCCAAGAATTAAGTCCTAAAAAGAACTTCTCTGGTATCTGAAACAGAGTAAGATGTGAAAGACTGGCAAAAGCTGAAGAAATACAATGGAAACTCCCTTTGCTTTCAGTAATTACAGGGTCTAGATAAAGCGTAAGAAGGAGGGAAAGGGACTGTGTTATTTCAGTGAAAAAATATCCAGGATTGTTGCCCAGAGGGACAGACCCAGCCATTCTTAACTGGAAGTACCCCCTGTCCCACTCTGTACCAGCTTCTGCCAACAAAATAAGAAGAGTTCTTAAATTAGGTCTCTGTTGTGCAGTGGTTCTAAAAGGACGCAGCATACAGAGAAAAATGTAGCTGTTAAGATCAGCTTCCTCACTCCCTCTTCTGCATATGACACCTCTTTTACTTAATCCTTTTGCTTGTTCATGTGCTCTGAAACAACCGTGAAGCTTTGCATCCCAATGCTCAGCCAGACACAAGGAGGTACTGCCCACCCATCTGGTCCAGCCAACAACTCTCAACATCCTTCACTCATCCCTTCTCCTGCCACCTCTGTAGCTTTGTGCCTTTTCATTTGGATGTTTCTCTTTAATTTTTAAACCTCTATTCCATGTGCAAAGTCTTTACTAGTATGGGGTGGCACCTTCTTCTCTAAAGCCCTCTGAAAAGCACCTTTCCTTCATGAAGCAAAAGTCAACCAATTAGCCAATATGCTGCATTCCTTTTTAGAGAGGGATGAACTCATTCCTCTCTAAGTAGTTCCATGAGCACTGTGACAAAAGAAACCTACTTTCCACTCTGCCTTTACCATGTGGACTCTGATATAGGGGTTGTGTTTGCATTTCCCTCATAAGGAACATTAAGAAGACCTCTTATCCTTTAATTGGGCAGCTATTTGCACAAAATCTATAGGAATTTTATGTATTAGACCTCTACTTCCCAGTCAAATCGGGTTAATATCAGCCAAAACCATCAAGGACTACTAGGAAGGGACTAACAGATTGCCACATACATACTGGTGGTGAGTCTTGTTTCCTTAGAAAACTTGGCTAAGATAATCCTAGCAGCACTTACCTTTTTTCAAGGACAGTCTTCATGAACATAGATATGATGTTGAAATATATTTCTAACCGTTCAGGTATCATTCCGTGTTACACATTCTTTTTCAAGAAGGCCGAGCATAGTACCTAAAGCAAGATGAAAAGAAAATTTGGCGAAGTGGTCGACTCCGCTACACTGGATACTTTTAAGACTCAGCTGGACAGGGTGCTGGGCCATCTCATCTAGACTGTGCTCTTGCCTAGAAAGGTTGGACCAGATGATCCCTGAGGTCCCTTCCAACCTGGTGTTCTATGATTCTATGATTGAAAACAGCAACAAGGCACTGTTGCCTAAAATAAGGATACAACCCATGAAAAGCTTGGTTCTCCTTCCTGACACATCTTTCTCCTTGAGTGTCCAATGTTGTGAGTTTTTGATAGATAAATTTCTCATTTAAGAAGTTACAGTATTTCTCACATTTTTTTACCAGTCCTGTTCATAAAACAATGATTTTCCAGATTTGTCATTCTACTATAGGAAGAAAAAACAGTTTCCAAAATCAAGTATTACTCAACAATAAGCAAATGATGTAGAACATTTTTGCAATATGGTAATAAATTTAAAAATCTGGTCTTTGTCAGGGCCCAGCCCAAAGCCCTGTAATGTCTGTGGAAAGACTTCAATCAGACTTGATCAGTCCTCATAAATACACCTATTAGTTCAGACTGAAATGTTGATAGTGCAAAGTGAAATAACTTGGGGCTTCACTTAGCCTTTTCACAAACAAGCGTCAGCAACATCAACGGGAATTACGCATGTGCAGGCGTGGGTAAAACGCAAGTACACTGTCTACATCAAGTCCTCAGCTTATATAGTAAATGTTATCCCTAGAACATATCCAGCATACTGTCAGTGAGCCCAACTGATTTTCTTCCCAAAAAACAATCTGCAAGCACCAGGATGCCAAACATCACTGAGTGATACAACAGCACGAATAGGCCCAAAATGCAAGCTGAAACCAGGGCCATACCCACCCCTCCCCCTTGCTGTCTAGCTCTGCCGATACCTTCTCTTTTCAAATCATGGGGTTTATTGCAGAATTACACATTTATCGATCTTCTGGAAAAAAAGCAGTAACTTCTACACTGTCCCCTAAGCCCTTCCATTTTGGTCTGCTTCAGCCCTTACTACCCCAGCTATATTTCACCTCTACTACTCTTTCTCCTAGGATCCAAGGAGGGATAAGTGTGACTATCAATCAGAAAGAAAGCCTTAAAACAGCATTAGTCTTCATGGTCCACAAGCTGTTTTAGGTAAAGCAGATCATGTCCGGCTCTTAAGTGTGTGTGTGTGTGTGTATATATATATAATCACAGAATAGTTTGGGTTGGAAGGCACATAATGCTATTTCCTAAACTTCCATTCCTGTTAATATTAGAATGATATGAAACTGAAAGGCAGGAGTGATTTATACACTCACCACCATGCTAAAAGATAACACTGGATAAGTGGTTGTATGCTCTCATGGACAGTACACAGGCTGGAGTCCAGAAGCCTGAGCTCATCCTGCCACTGACATCTAGTTCAACCTTAGGCAAATTATACAGCTTGATCCTAGACCTATTGAAGTCATTGCCAAAGGTCCATTTGACGTAACAGTACAGGATCAGGTCCTGCATCTCTCCTCTTCTTTTGTTACAAGGTGTCTCTAGGGTGAAAAGTGTGTAAAGTGTCTCAAAGATTTTAAAAGTACTGTATTTGTCATCCCACAATTCTTATTCATGCCTGATAATTTTTACTTGTGGGAGTAGGCCCGTTGGCTCCATAGTTGTCATTATTTGTAACATTTCTAGTATTATGCATAACACAGCTAGTTTTCTAGCATATTTTTATTAATCTTTGAAGTGGAACATTTTTAGCAGCACACTTTACATATTCAATAGATGCATGATATAATTAACCAAAGAAATGCCATAAGAAACACAAAGGAAATATTCTTCTTATTACATTCAATATTTAATTGCCCACGGTTACTCTCAAGTCAAACATTCTGCTGTTCAGAGAGAGTTGTCACAGATCACTTACATTGTTTCATGGGGTCTTTTTAGTGAGTCTAAGCCAGGACTCATTTTTCTTAGTTTTAGAGGTTTATCGTATCAAAATGAAAAAGCAAAATCACACCTCAGGTGAAGCTGTAGCATTAGCTTACCCTCACTTCTGCAGGGATTTTTTTTACTCTATCAAACACAAGTTTGCAAATCTTGGCCCAAATTGCATCTACATGATGGAAGTTTCAGCAGCCCTATAAGGAAGTGTGTCCAGAACACACATACGGGTTTGGCCAAGTTTGCCAAATTTTAATTTTAGGACTGAGTGGCCTGAATCTTTTTCCTTCATTATGCTAATAGTTGGAATTGCTCATTCTCTCATCTGCCATCCATTCTGTGGTGTTGTTGCTACAGAATGAAGCCTTATAAAGAGTGTTCTCTTTTATTAAATATGGTCCTTTGCACATGGCAATGTATTGGTGCTAGTCTTTATCTTACCTAACTTTAGCTGTCTAACAAACATCAACCAGCAATACTAAACTACCCACCCCAGATTCTCTACATATTTTGTACAGTATTAGGAAGCAACTTCAAAGGGCAATTCATTTCAGCCCAGCAGAACAAAGACAGACAGGATGAGTCACCATCTCAGAGTACCTGCTTGTCCCCATTGACAACAGATCAAGAGTTCGATGAGTTGCTCAGACTCAGATGGCTTAAGTTGGGTGAGATGAATCCCACTCAGATTTTTATTCAACATCAAATTCTGCTGCTTCCCACAACCTAAATTATTTTAGTCATCAGGTGCCTTACTCACTGCCTTTTGCTGTTTTGTTCAAGGAGCTGATTTATGGAGTAAAAAGCCTTTCCTAGAAATGAAAAGGAAAATGCTTCTTGCATTTTTAACTTTGCCTCTGTTAGCCAAGTACTTCCTGCAGTATGGCAAGGTGTGGGTGTGGTGAATTCTTTGTGCGTAATAGATGCCAGTGATGCTGAAGCCAGGGAGTAGGAGATAATTTTCAAAAGCTGCCTGGCAAGCAGTTGGTCAACCGGGTGTCAGAAGAACACAGAAATTGGCTGGCTTGGTAGCCAGATCTGTGTTGGTTGGTGGACTAGGAACCAGCACTTTCCAGAGAGCACAATGGAAGTAGATATCCCAATCCTATGGAACCTCAGCAGCAGCTGGGGGTGTCTGATTTCCTCATAGTCCTCTGAAAACCCAAGTGTTGGATTTTCAAGATGCAGCTAATGGATATCCTGGTGACTCAACATGAGTCAGTCCAATTAGGAACTGAATCAAGCTCTCCAAATATTCCCATGAAGCTCTTCCTCTGAAGACTTCAAAGTGCATTACGAAGATTCAAAGTGCTAACACATAGGATAATCCAATGATGATATCAATTCTGGCATGACGCACTTCCCATGTGACCAGGGGCAAGTCCATTTAGAGGCACACTTATTACAGACATTTAGAAGCCACACAGAGATTTGGACTGAAATACAATAAAGATTGCATCTTGACAATCTTCTCTGCGGAATTCTATAAACTGGTTGTAAAATTTATAGAAAGAGAATTCCACTAACTATTGCACTCTGGGGGCTTTTCTATAATAAATACCTGTCCTGCTCCATTTTGGAACATAAACTGAGCTTTGCTGCTCAGCCAAATCTGTTGTCTGAACCATGATTTTGCTATCAACCTTCTGTTTGCCTGAGGAGAAAAGAAATAAAAGGCAAAGCTGAACAGAACCATGTTACGTATTTGTTTAACCCTTTCTTGATGGAGCTACAAAATACATGCATTAATCTCACACAAAGTAGCTGTACAGCTTTTAGGACTCATCTAGTTCCTTCAGAGGACAACGATGAAACCACACACTGGTTTCATTTGGGTGAAGGTGCTGACTGCATTCTCAGAAGTTAATACTGGGCCAGCCCTACAAAATAACAAATAGTTTTTTGAAAGCAGTGATTGTAGGAGCAGCTGAGCACGTTCAGCAGCATTACTGCTGCTGTCACAATGAAAATGTTGGGAGCCTAATACTGAACCCACTGAAATCAACAGGAAAGATGCACCAACAATCCTTGGACTGAGCCCTTATGCAGGTGCTCTTTGTTGCAAACTATGATAGCGCAAATCAAATTTGAGAAACATTTTATTGGCAGCAGACAGTATGTCTGTGCTATGCATTGCGTTGATAAAATATATGTCATCACTGCAAACACTTGCACAATATCTAGACAGTATGAGAGACACTTAAACCACCTTAATTGCACAGTGGTATACGGAAAGTTAGCAGCTGATTTGCAGTGGCATATCAGTGCAGCAAGAATGGATGAAGATCCCATAGCTCTAGGTACCACACAAAAACATCCAGATGACCTCTGATAGTCCCTGATAATCCCGGCCATCCTTGTTCTACCTATGGGTTCCCTGGTTTGAGAGGTGTTCTTCTGTGGACTAGTATTTGGAGCAGAAGACTGCCAGCATTGGCCTTGGTCTCACATCCCTATCACACAACCAAAACCACCACTGGCACTATCTGCCTTCCCTGCTTACAGCTTTCACAGAGGTTATATCTATACTGCAAACTCAGAAAGACCAGGGTACAGGTTTGATCCATGGTCTCCCAAATTGTGTAACCGTGGCATGGCACTGGCCTCTCCCATCTAGTGCTCTCCCAGACGATGCCTGGGCACACTTGAGGGACAGGAAAGGCCAAGGACTGTTCCCAGGAGGCAGTCTGGATGAGGCCACCTGTTTGGGATGCAGGAATGGGAGGAAAGAGTTGAATCATGTGGATATGAGTCATGATACGCTACTTTGTGTTTGGGTTATTTTATTTTCTAGCCATAGCCAGAGAGACTGGGGAATGAATGGTCACTCTTCCTGAGGCACTGAACTACTCTTCCAGAAAAAAAGTTGCTTACTGAAAGTAGCACTTCGGTGAGAACATGCAAAGAGAAAGCTCAACTGCTTTTGACTAGGTTTGCCCTGTGCTGAGGACTGCAGTCTCTCAGGCTGCCATCCAGCTGGATTCAGCAGCAGTTCATTCACTAGAAAAAGTACAAAAAGAAACAGGAAAAAACTATATGAGGTTTCCATAGCTACTGGACTGTATACTTTCTTCTGACCATTATCACAAATTTTGCCATCCAAACAAGCAACAGATGTCAGAAATAATGTTTGGTTTTACTGAGCATTCATTTCACAGGGAAAGGTACTGCCTTTGAGCACAAGCAACTGGCACAATTTCATCTGTGGGCAAAATATAAAGCATAGACATCCAGACTTCTAAACGCTGTCCCTAGAGCTCTTCTTCAGTAATACTTCCCAATTAGGTTGAACTTCTAAATTTCTTACTCTTTTGTGATGGTTGTTGAAAATAACAGGTCAAGAGTAACACCGCATAAGGTTTTCTGAAGGACTAATATATAGTAAAAACTACAGCATTTTGTAGAGAAATGGCACAAATTTTGACTTTAATATTCTAGAACAATGAAGAGAGGACAGAAATAAAAGCCATGTAATCAGTTCCTCTTATCAGTGTTGCTGGACTGTAGAGCAAATTATCTTGTATTCATTTATGATATATCCAAGAGCAACAGGTGGAAGTACAAGTGGGTTTTCTTCTCCATTCCCCTGTGTGCTTGGTCAGCTTATGACTATTATTCAGATAACATAAAATACAGTTTAAAAGGAAAAACTTTCAAAATTTTCATTAACCACTAACCCCCTACTTGCTTTCCTATTATTCTATTTCATCCTACTTCCCTATTACAGCCCCCACACCCTGGTCCACTTTTTGGAGCAATACCTGGATTCTGCATTTGCTACAGAGCCTTCTTCCCTCACTTCCCTGTTTTAGATGAGTTAATTTCTTTAACATACAGGCAGCCTTTACAAGTTTTAGGACTGAAAGGTTCTATAGAGAATTCCATATCTCTGCCCAAATTTCAAGCATGTAATCTAAGGACTTTGCTAAACCAGAATCTCAGGGCTGTTGATTTCCTGTTCTTGTAACTCAGACTTTTTTGCCAAAGTATAATAGATCAAAAAACCCAGAGAGTTTCCTTAGATATCTTTGCTGGCTAAACAGTCTGCATGAACCACAAGCTACTCAATAGTTAATAATAACAAGCTTCTCCCCCCAACACTTGGTTTGAAAGGACTACAAGCTCTGAGTCATTGCACAGTTGATTTGAGCTTAACCCTAATAGCTCTGTTATGTTGTGGCTTATTCTTAAATCTTCTTGGAAGCAGGCGAGTGTCAACAATAAACTTGCAAGGTTTAACACTCTAAACACCACATAAACTGCTTTATCTCAATTGAAAATATCAGTAGTGTCCTTTCCACTGCATCACAGAGCTGTAAAGTAATGCTGGAGCAAAAGCATGTGCCTGCTGCTATATGCCTGAAGAGGTTCTGGGAATTAATTCTGCTTTGCAGAACTATTCCAGTTATTCATGTGACTCAGCGGCTGAGACCGGGATCTTCCTGCACTCACATGGTGACGTGCTGATTCAGGCTGGTTCAGCAGCGCGGGATAGGAGAGACACCTTATCAAAAGAAAAGCCCTCCTTTGGGACAGGCCCTCCCAGTAGTTGAAAAGGAAATTTCCGTTGCGCTATCTGCGCTAGTCCGGTGGGGCAAGATTAGCAAGTTATTATTAGATCTGGATTATTTTCTTTACTCTGGGTAAGAAGGGAATCATTCTTTTCAACCAATAAAATATTTCTTAGTACTGCTGCTGTGATGTCTGCCCAGATGCGATCTCAGGGCTAAAGGCTAGCACTGTGTCAACAGAAAACAGTACTCTGCACCTCTGCTTTCAGAGTCATACCTAAGAGTATTTCAGCCATACTCTGTACTCAAGTTTTATTTATAAATGTTTTAGAAAGGATTAATACCTGGCTAACCCTTGTTACATGCATGTTGCAGACAGGAACAGTAAATTGTAAGTCACTTATCAGCAACCCCTAGACTTATTCAACTTTGTATGTAATGAGTGATCGAGACATTAATAATAGATTAACCCTTTATAAACCAATTACAAATAGTATCTTGACCAACAGGGCACTCATCAGCCCCATTATGCACAGCAGATAGGAATTATCTGATTAAATGCAGGCATCTAGGATGGAAACCTGAGCATCTGAGCCAGTCACTCCACACTCTCTCTGTGGGTAACACAGTCAAAGGAGCGAGTTGAGTCTTCCAAAAGTAAACATCTAAACTAGGTCTATCAAATGGTAGCCAAAGCATTTTAAGTGACCTGCCCAGGATCTTACAAAACAGACTGTAGCAGATCAAGAACTCCTAATTCCTGTCCTTATTCTCAGTCCACAAGATCACAGCTGCCCTATAATCACATAATCATAGTTCTGCAATTCTTCAGTGAAGCTGTGAATGCATTTAATCAAGAGTCTTAAATCTGCCAGCTCCAGAAAAGCAGACTTCCTTTAATACTATGCACAATCTAGTATTTTCGTAGGAGCAGCCAGTGTAGTCAATGTAATCTCAGCCACCTAAACATTACAGTATACAGAAGTACCTGGTGAAGTGCAGCAGTTACACCTCACACCGAGCACCATGTTTTCCCAGTTCATCCTGATACAAATAGCAATTACAAAGTATTTTTGCAAGGTATTGTACCAATTGCAGTACTGAAGTATCGCTTCCTCTACCTACTGTTCCTCCACAGCCTCCCTCCCCTGACCTTACAGTTGGATTTTTTCTTTCAAGAGACATTCTTTTCTGTCTGCTCTGCTCCTACTTCTCCCACGACAAATGGCACATTCAAAATATAGGGGAAACAGTATATTTAACCCCTCCAATGGGTAAAAGAATAATGACAGCAGCCCATGATACATACGGGAATTAAAAAAAAGCCATCTGCTGACACAGGCTTTAGTGGGTATCAAAGGATTGGAGCAGAAGGAGATACTGTCTATAAGACTGAAAACAACGCTGTCCATAATCGAAAGGAAAGGAAAAAAAAAATCTAAAACTATCTCAGGATGTTCTTCTTTTCCACCCTGAAGATCTGGAAGGCTTCTTAATTACTTGTCAGACTACAGCTGTTGATGTAGGTACAGCCTCTCACAACTGCCTCCAGTCCATAAAGCCATAAATTCCTACCAAAAAGAGAACTTAAACATTTTTATCTAACTTGAAAAACTTAAACACCAGGTACTCAGAGGCACAGATCCACATGGTATTTGAGGGTTAAAAAACAGAGGAAGACTGTAGCCTGGGAAAATTAGGGGCTTTCCATTCCCGGTGTAATGAAAGGACAGATTTAAAGTTCAGAGTGAGAAAAGTCATTGAAAGGAATTAGATTTCAAGCTTCCTGAGACATACAGGCTTTGTTTTTCAAGGCTATTGATAAATCTATCAGTGTCCCGATTACTGTCCCCCCACCCCCTGAAAAACCCTCTAAAAAAGGAATTTGCTGCCTTAATTGGAAGGAAAAGGGTTTAAAGAATATCCACTGTAAGGTCTCTATGAAGAAGGAAAGTCCCTGGAGGCAAAACAATAATTGGTTTTGACCTTCCGCAGTTAAGGAGGCGTTGGTAAAGACGAGACTTAAACACAGCCTGACAACTGTGAGTTCCAATCAAATTCAGAAAGAGACGGAAATTGGATAAGCAAATTCCTTTTTGTTCATGACCCCGGTCCCGCTTTCCTTTCCCCCTGCAGCATGACACATCAGAATCTTTCCTGCGTACCATAAATCACTCGCAAGACAGCAGTAGCCTTTGAATAGCTGTCTTATATTACGTTCATATCTTCCAGACAAGCAGTGTTAGTAGTCCCCTGTCTACTCTGGAACAGCAAACACGTTAAGCGCAGTACAAAGGCTAGCTGCAGCAAGGAAGGAAGCAGTGTGATTTCATTGCTGTTTTCAGCACGGTGTAAATTCCCTCTCTCAAAGTTTGGAAGAACTCTTCACATTAGCACTAGTAGCGGCTTGCCAATTTAATGAAAATTTGGTTTTGAATGCAGAAACCCACAATCCTCATTCTGTCAGAAGCTGCAGCTGACAAAATGCTTTCTTTTTTGTAAAGTTGAGCTCATAGAGGACACTCTTTGCCATTCCCCACCACTGCTCTGGGAAAAGTAATGTTTCCTGTGTTACCTTCTGCATGGCAAGTGCATCTTGTCTCAGTGTCCCTGCAAACTCCTGGCAGCAGCTGGAGGCACCTACATGCTTCCCACAGCTTGTGCCTGTCAATACTCATCATGACTGCTCAGCACAGCCATGCTGGCCAAGTGTCCTTCAGCTTGCCAAGGCCTACTCAGGCTCCTCGTATTATTTGTTACCTGCAAACTCCACCGCTTTTAGGTAAATCAGAGAACTTGAAACTCATTTTTCTGTTTTAAGGACATCTTAAGTTAATAACATCTCCAAGGCCAGCAGAGCAAAGTTTTCCTTACAATGGCCCTGAATGCAAACTTACAACTGAATGTCATTATACTTTAAAAAATAAGAGAAAAGAGAAATGACAAAGACTCACAATACAAAGACCATAGACCAAATAAAAACACATGAACTAATGGTGAATTTTTCCACCTTAAATGGCCAGCCAAGTTGAGATGGTCACCACTGAAACCCGACTCATGTAATTTGCAGATATGACTCACAAGAGTTGGAGGTCCAAAAGCAATAAGAGCACAGCTTGGAGAGATATCAAGACCTTGGAGACAAAAATTAGTTATTTTTAGGGTCTGATGAGACAGAGGTGAAAGTGTAAGCAAGTGGTCTCCAATAAGGTAAGTAAGTGTGATGTCCAGGTATTTTCGCGAAGTTGAAACATTTTCACTTTCTCCTGGAAAGGAGCTGAAAGCTGGGAATGGCTTCATATGGATAGAGTTACATGAGTTATGAGCAGTAGGACTGCCCCAGAATGCCAGCTCCACATGCTTTGACCTTTTCTCAAGTTTTGGGAAAAGTTACTTCTTACACGTGCCTCCTTCAGCTGAACCTAACCCCTGTTACCATTAGCCATGGCTCTTCCAGCCTTTTAGGTGTCATGACAGCTGACTCCTGCTGAGTCTATGGAAAGGACTCAGTCCCAGAAGCACACCCTTGCTCTTTTAGGCCAGAAGTGCCCAAGAGTCAATGTGACATTCAGAGTCTGACAGCAAAGCAGAATATCCTGATAGTATCCAAGCCATGCTGCAGCTGCTGCAAGTTAGCAATGCTTAGACTCTGACCTGGCACCTTACGTGCTCTCTGAGACCAGGGGCATTCAGCCCAAGCCTAGTCCCAGCAAGTAGTAAACAGCCAGTACACAAAGCACAACCACAACTGATCTTTGGAAGGACCAGGTTTGGAACACATTTCAGAACACAGATCTCTACCATTTCGTCCTCCAAGTCTCTGCTACCAAGATGCTTCCCAACCATGAGTCCTACCCTGTTTCATTCCTATTTAAAAAGATTTGGTTAATTCACTTTGATTTGGGGAACTCTGCCACCTGATGACTCTCCTTCTTGTTCTGAATTTTATTCCACAGACTCAGACTTCTAGGATGCACTGCTCCCAGTTTTTCTCTCCTGTCCTTCGGAAGTATTACGGACTATGACCAGGAGGCACAAATTAGGAGGAGAATGAATCCTTGTCTATAATAAGGTTCAAGCTGTATGTAGACAATGGAAAGTAATAAAACTGGAACAGGCTCAGCACTGGCACTTTATGTAGGACAATACGTACCTCCTGAGCTGGGTCATGTACCTAGCACGCCCTTGCTGAAGTGCCAACTTTGCAGAGGAATGCTGACACTTACAGGGGTGCTGCTATGTACTATAGTCGTGCAGAGGCTTCTGCAAAGAGCCAGCAAGGCAGGTTAGCTGGGAGCATATAAAAAAAAATCTATAAATAACATTCTATAAACAAGGTTCTATAAAAGACCTAAAAATACCAAGAGGGCAGTTTGCCAGTTGTTGGGGTTTTTAAAGTTATTTTATTTATTTATGGAGTTCTACTGAATGGGAATGAAGCTTTAGAGCCAGATAGATAAGAAAAGAGAAAAACCTAACATTCAAACTGCAAGATGCTATGTGCCTTTAACGCCCCTAGAAATCAAAGGTGCTAAGTTCCCATTACAGTGGCACAACCTAGCCTAAAGCCATGGTCCTAAACCATCGTTGACTATTTACAGTTGTCATTCAACACTTCCTCAGTGTTCAGAAAGGATGATCCTTGATCCCAAGAAGTCTCCATTTAAGTAGCAAGGGATTCTTGCAATTTTTTCTGTTTCTGCTTCTTGTTTTGAATTTTCATGTTTTAACTTTTTGTGGTTTGTAGCACTTAATAGTGAAAAAACAGGCTTCAGCCATTGATCTCAAAATAGTTTAAAAAAACCCCACACAGTTTTCAGAAGACAAACCAGAGTCTTAGCACACTGAAGCAATTTACTCGAGCTACCTGGGCAAGTCAGTAGCAGAAAGAGCCCAGTCTCTGCTGTTATCAGCAAGGCCGTAGTGACTCCTCCATCTTCTCCTATTTTCAACACTATGAGTTGCAGGAAGGGGAGCCCATGATGGCAAGGGAGACATTAGGGCAGGAAATGAGCCAAAACAAGAGTCTTGAGTGTTACTTCATAACACAGGAGCAGGGTAGAGTTTTTCTATCATGATCCTTTAGCTCTCCCCATTAAGTGCCATAGTGGTTTCTGTTAAGAGGAGGTCAGATGAGGACCTGACGAGGACCTGAGACAGGCAATTTTCACATACTGTTCCAGCGTAAGGCCACAGGAGAGCGGCCTTCTGCATGGCACCTCAAGTTTGAGACCTCCTCAATTATCCACATGCAGCTGTTCTGGGAAAACACGCCATACTGCTGGGGTGTGCGCATGTCTGCAGAGTCACACTGTGGCACAGAGGCGGCTCTCTTGACTTGGAGGGCACTTTGCCCTGCATATCCTTTTAGGTCACCACGTTTGTTTTCAAGGTCTCTTGAATCCCTCAAATGTACATTTTAAAGATCATCAAGGCAGAAGCTGCCGTGCTTTCAGTGGCACCTCTGTCGAATTATGCTCTCCTCTAAGAGGGGGGCAACTTAGCTTTCCCCTGTCCAGATATCCATGCTATGAGAATGACACACCGCCAGTCACACTGTTCACACCAACTGTGGCAGTAAACTTTATTTCAACTTTGACATTTAGTTCCTGTACAGTGACTCATGACCGCCTATGATGCTCCGTTTAGGGATGCAAGACTCAAAAGCCAATGCAGAAAAAAAATCAGCAAGCTACAGAAATCAGAAAGAGGCATTTGCTGAAACAAGGCACCTCATCATTTTTATATACTTCAGGGAGGAAACAATAGATGAGGACAAGTTCCAGTTGCTATGTCTTTTTGCAGAGAGAAGCTGGCAATTTATATTTAAAGTATACTTTACTAAGTGTACTTTTACTTAGTGTACTTTTTAAAAACAGTCTACCAGTCAATGGTGTCACCAAAACCATTTAGCTTAACGAAAACGATCAGGTCTTCCAGCTTCCAGAGTTTTAGAAAAAAATGGGACCACAAAATTGTTTGAGAGAGCATTGGATAAAACTATAAGGAATACCACATGCATTCCTTATCTTGTTCAGCCTATTTATAATCCTTGACTGACTTACAGCTCCTAAGAGAAACCTCTGCAATGAATGACAGTTTGTGTCCCTTCTGACCAGGTCTGAGGTTTCTCAGGGGAGGTCGTAGGTGATAGCAGCAAGCATGTTCTGTTTCTGAAGGAACGGTGAAGCATGTGGATATGGGGCTCTGTCATTGTCCCAAGGAATCCACCATGGTGAAGCCAGGACATCATCCACAGCTGACCCAGACACAACCGAGTCCCCTCCGCCTGCCCCTTCTAAATTTACTAGCTATGTTCTGGATCTATTTATGTGGCTGGTGCTGAGAGTGCACTAGGGAAAAATAATAATTCTTAAAATCCTAAACTAACTTTCTATACGTGGGTGTCTAGAATTACTTCACAGATACCAATTAGGACAAACATGGTTGTATATAAGAAGTTAACAATTTTGTTTTCGTAGGTATTAGAGATTGTTATCTTAGGCTGAGTGAAGACATTCTGAAGACAAAGTAACACATAATTTAGCAATTAGCATTTACTTATTATCTACATTATGTACAAACACATCTTACAAGGACGTGCTCTCACTTTCTCAGAGACTGAAAAGATGCTCCTTTGAAACTTTTAATTTCACAAGGAATACTTCCTCATACCTTCAATGTATATATGAAACCATGAAACCTACTTTACAGATGGAGCTGAGCTCTGAGGTCAAAGACAGCTCGCAGATTCTCAAAGCAGTAGCTAGTGTCAGCTGAAAGAGCTCTCGATTACTGCTGAGCTACGATGACTTCACCAGCTGAAGAACAGCCCAGAGTGCCTAAATTTGCCTTAAGTTTCCACCTATAGCATAAAATGCATTACCAAACTCCTGTAGCAGAAAATCTGTAAACAGCTAAATGAGGGCATATGCGTATCTGCTGACTGGAAAATGTCCAAGTTAACCTACTCAGCAGCCCAACTCCTTTCCTTCATCTTGCATCACAGAATTATTTATTTGCCTAAAGGCAGTTTGAGGCAATTCGTATATTCCAAGATTGGTATTAAGACTGCTATTGATAGTGGCATGGGGAAGAAAACTGCAGTGAACGTCAGGAATCAGAGCATTTTTGGACTAGAACAGTGTTCAGATTAATGAACGTCAATGCTATTTCAAGGTTATGTTTGCTAATATTAGTATGCAGTCAGACATACCAGAGTGAGTGCAGCTTTTTTTTTTTTTCCTTAAAGCCAAAGTTTTGACTTAAGACAAAATGTAGCCATGGCAGCAGGAGTGGCAGAGGGGATAACACATTACCATTCAGCTGGCCAAGTCATTTGGATTAGCAAGTTTTGGAAGAAAGAGGTTTCAGTATATTTAATTAACTTGTCTTAGAGTTCTTGATCTTGTTTCAAACCACTCAACCCTTAAGGTCTCTCATGAGTCAATGTTTCTAACCCAAGACTTGCAGGAGAATTTTTGAATGCACCTAAGTAGTTTAGGACCTTGCTAGTTTGGGGATGAACTTATACTCCTGAAAGGTTTAAAAAAAAAAAAAAAAATTACTCTCCAGAACGTGAGTGCTTGTCCACAGGTGTAGCTAATCGTAACTTATTGTTTCACCTGAATATTTACCAAGGTAAGAGAAACAATTATATTGCTTATTCCTATTTTCTAAGCCCTAAAATGCCTCAATATTTGTGTTTTATGTAAGCAGTTTGGAAAGGTCAGGCCTAAGCATTTGATAGAAGGAACAAACCCAAGTTATTAGGCACCGTTGGAAGACTAGGCACTGAAATGTGCTTGGACACACTATTCAAGTGATGCTTATCCAAAGTTATGCCTCTGTGCCTCAGTCAGACCACCATGGCAGAGATCATGTCAGTGCTTCCACTGTAAACTTGAAATAGAGTTTATAAATGAACCTGAAAGCCAAGCAGAACCTTTGACAAGGGCATATCCATTTCAGCGTGGAGCTGTACCAGAAGCAGCTCGCTCAGTTGTACCACATAGAAGGAGCTGGAAATAAAAAGTTAGTAATTCAAGCTGGATTTTTTGCACTTGCATGAAGAAGCCTGGGAGAAATGGCAAATGGTAGGAAGGTCCTGTACACCAGCTACTGGAGTCCTGTGCTCACATAACCAGCCCTCAGAAGGGTTAACCTGGCATGGGACTGAACACACTGTTGTCAGGAATTACAGTGGTAAAGAAAGGGGCGAAAAGATCGTGGATGTTGGCTCTCTTTCTTCCACCTCCCCTCCCCAGCTCCTGTCTATAGCTCTCTTTTGTTCACCCTGACAAGCCTGAGACCTGTGGTGCAAGAGGATGGGACAGTAATTCCCCTTATGCATTTTTTTTGTTCCTGAGGGATGAAGTGCTGAAACAGAAACATCTTGGCCATGCCTAAACTCCCTTGCCTGAATATAGGCTTGAGCTTCACACAGCCAAGTGGCGGGACCTCATTGCACCTGGACTTCAGGACAGAGCCAGTGTGGGAGCCAGGTCTCCACTTCTTTCAAGTTTCTCTGCCTGGAGGCCAGCTGGCCGGCTGCGTTGTGAACTAGACACAGCCCACAGAGAAGAGGCAGAAGAGCAGTCTCATGAAATCTTCCATTTGGCACAGCTTTTGGAGAAGCCTCAGGCACTTGGTGTCACACAAATATTGTAGAGAACCCTGACTTTGCTGCAAAACATCTATTTAACAGACCACCACCAATGTATTTCCAGAAGGAATTATATCATGAAGATATTTTGCTTTTATTTATAGTAAAGCCATTAAATAGTCACAATGTGCCAACAGTACTGCTCTGGTACACAAGCTATCACAAGAGCTTTCTTTTCTAAGTGGGAGGAAAAAACAACTCTGCCACAGCTTTGTGTGGTGTTTGCAGTCAGAGGGTAACCTGACGGTGACCAACATACTTAGCTAATATATACTACTCTTTACACAGATTACATCACACAATCTACATGTTGCTTATTTGCTACCTAACACGAGTTATTAAATAAATATTAATCTGCTAGGTGGATATCTTAACCAGGCATGCAAAAATAACACCAGATGTAAAGAAACAACTTAGGTATTACACACACAAAAGCAGGTAACACAGAAATGCAAAGGGACTGTCAGATACACCAGCCTGCTATCATTAGAGTAGGTAAAGGTACATCTCGAACACAAAAGAAAACATCTCACTGAATAGTTCACCAATTTAATAGATGGCTTTTTTGTTTGCACGTAGACATTTAAGTCTAAACTTTAAGTCATTGAGGTTGCTTGGTAAATAAATAGGAATTGCCTGACAGATGCTGGGGTAAGAGAGGAGGGGTAGCATGCTTTCTGTTGCAATCTCTATAGGTTTTTATAGTATAGCATACTGTCCAGGTGCCCTCTGGTAGTCCCTTAAAAATAATCTCTTACATCTTTCACATAAGATCCTTTCCCCATATAATTTCATCTTATTATATTTTACAGAAATGCAGCCACCTTCCCAAATCCAAATGATGAGCTTCAGTTTCTTCAACAACACATTAAGTATGGCACAGATGCTCTAATCTGGGGTCAATTTCAATTCTTAAAAAACAAATTACTCACAGTACGTGTTCAGCTCATTATCCATGTGGGAGTAAGGGAGTGAGAAGTATTACTGTTTACCCACCTAACTGCTCTGAAACTGGCAGATTTCCCCCACACTGCTGTACTATTCTTCCATCATGATTCCAAGAATATAACTTGCAAATAATACTCTATGACCAACTCTGCTAAGAGGTAACCTTCACAGTTAAATAGACCAGTGGCTATGTATGTATGCACAACGAGGCATGTATTTGTATGCAAGGCCATGCCCTGAATTTGGAATTCTAAATTTGACTCAGATTGCATGAAATTCTCACCTTTCTGACTTCAAACTTGGGATTTCACCCCGGGTACTGAAAAACTCTTTATTCTGCTACTCCTGCCCCTCTGAACTGTCCAGCTTGCAATGAAGTCCATTAAAAACTCTGCTATAAAGCCAACGGGGCACTGAAACCTATGGCTTACCTTCAACCGGTCCAAATAACAAAGACCCAGAGATCCTGATCTTTTATTGCAGAGAGGTGACATTAGGGACATATCTGTAAAGAGCACCACATTTTTGGCTGAATGACTCTAGAAGAAACAGGTGAAAGGAAGCCATGGGAGCCTGCTCTGTGACTGCTGAGATGACTGTGATACAACATGTCGATGTGAGAACGCTCTGGAAAGGACCTTAGTTCTACCTGATAGACTAGCAATGCATAACTTAAGGTTTTTTTAAAGACCAGGTTGCTGCAAATGAATAGCATACAGCTATCACAAGCTAAGTCTTCAAGGTGTTTAGCAGATTTTTCAGAGAACCTAAGTTATCTCTGAATCACTGGGAGATTCACCATCTAAAATCCCCTAGGGCATTCTGGAGGATGAGCCCTTCAATACTATGGATTTGACAGGAGTTTTGCTTTTAATGGCATTAAAAAACAAATATAGTCCCTATTTTACATCTGAAAATTTAACTCGAGTTTAAAATTTTCCTCTAACCCACTCCCACTATTTTCAAATTGACATTGTCTTACTTTTATCCAAAACTAATTGATCTAACTAAACAATCTACTAAAAACTGGACCTAGTGTCATCACAGAAGTAAGGAGTTTCACACCAGAAAGGACTCTCTCCTCCTGTTTGGTAGCGGGTGCATCTAACCTTCTGTCACCAACATTTCCATGGCAGGTGCCAAGTACCAAGTCCTGGCCTCTCATTGAGTATTAAACCACTGACCACACCAGAATGCCCGCCACTGACTGCAGCTGGACCAGAAGCTCGTGGACAAGCCCAGTGATCATCCGTTACACAGGTTTGCATTTTAGTCATGCTGGAGACACTGTTAACATCCCAGTATCCCACTCCACAGACTGTACCATGAGCACCTCCACGGTGAACACCTCTGCACCTCTGTCACCACACAGAGAGGCTTTGTAGAACAGGAGGAAAATGGCCTGCTGTGGCTACTGCAGACCTTTGTCCAGGGCTGGCTTTTTGCTGTCAGGAACAGCAGCATTTCCCATTTGGTGTATGATGCCACTCTCCTTCCCACGCGCAAGCATGGAACTTGTGGACGTGGCGGGAGATGAATATTAATCTCAGTGCAACGTCTCTCATCTTACTGCCTTTTAAAACCTATACGAAGACTGTGCTGTTACTGTTCTCCTGCCTTTAAACAAGCTCTTTCATTTTGGTGCCTTGTGCAGAGCTTTTTGTTTTGCCTTTGGCTTCCTTTTGACTTTGATTCTTTTGTAAGAGTTTCTATCCCCTTTCTAGATGTCCCACCCACTCAGCATCACTTGAAATGAAAAGATTAGATGTCAGCTAGTGTCCAAGTACAGAATAAAAGAGAACAACAAATTCTACCAAGGATCTCTCTCAGACTGTAAAAATAAAAGATGAGTTTGTATTGGCAAAGGCCTCTCTTGATCTGTTAATATCAAGGAAGACAAAATTATCTGTGTTCTTTGTGAAGCAGCAGTTGTTTCAGTGGGGAAGGAAGCCAAGACAGCTGTTAGATAGTTCAGTACAAAATACTGACAGTGACACACCAACAACAACACCAGCAGTGAGGGACTCAGCCAAACCACCAAAACACCGAATATTATTAATGCTGCTGATTTTTAAAAGTTTGACAAACTGCAATAATTTAAAATTTTCAGAGTGAAAGATCACTTTTTAGCTCATCTTGCCCTACTGTGCTTAAAGGATGCTGCAGAAAGGGCAGGAAAATCTCTCAGATACAAAAGACACCATTGAGAACAAGGAAGCAGGTCTTGGTCAGCACTGAAGATTAAGTGGGGAAGGAGCCGTTCATGTTTAGTTTGGATGCAGGACTTTACTCCTTTGAGGAAGGAGAGGTCGTGAGATTTCAACAGCTTTTGAGGAGTCCTCAGCTTAAGCTACTTGAACGAATGGCTTTGTGCACATGACCTGCAGCATACCCAACCCCATGACAAAGGATTATGAAATAATTTTTTCCACTTCCTTCAGGCAGGATGAAAAATGGCATGCACTGTGGTTGGGAGCAAACCGGAGGTTCCAGACTGGGACCTTGCTCTTACTTACCCTGTCATCTTGCTCTGGTGACCTGACCTCTCCTGCACATCATTTTCTCCATTTGTACTAACTTCCCAGGAAGGGTTTATTTGCAGATCTTCAAGGCTTTCAGATAGAGCTAATATCTAAATACAAGGAATTTAACTCTGCTTTCAGTCACCCTTCTCATACACATGACCAGGAGTAAATAGGTTTGCACCCATACAGCTACAGACAAGTCGCATATTAGGCTCAGCAGCAGAGATGGTAGGGATCAAAATTTGGCCCTTCAGCATGAGCTCCAGCCGCCAGTGCAATGCAAGCTGTTGAAGACTGCAATAACCTTGCACTCTGGCCTTGATTGGAAGGTTTCATGGCCAATTTCTCCCCTTCCAGGCCCCCTATGTCCTCTGGAAAAGCTTTCTTTTACTCAACTACACCCATCTATATGGCACTCTACTTTTCTCTCCAGCTGTACCTTCAAAGCTTTACTAACTCCAATTACTGTCTAAATCGCGTTTATGGAAAAAAAGTCATTTTCTTTGAGTGCAGAATTACATGTTGGCTGTTTTCTTATAGATTTGGATCATAAAAGAACTTAGAGGAAAAACCCACAAACTTACAGCCCAGCTTGGCTGTAAGTAACAGCCTTTGTCCTGCATCGATGGATGTAGTAGAGAACAGAGCGTGATACATTTTTTTATAATAAGGAACAAGACCCCACAGCTCTGATGGAAATCAGAGTCCTCCACTCCACTAACAGAAAGCTCCCACTGATGCTATGAGCCTGGTCCAAAATGGAGCTCAGCCCTAGATCTCCCAAAATGCTCATTGCTTATACTTGTGGAGCAATTATAATGAACACCCTTTTCACAGCATCAGTGACTCCTGCAACCTTTTTCCCCCTCTCTCTTTTTATAAGGGATGCATCACATCCTAAATTCTGTAACAGATGTTCTTTACAAGGCAAGAATAATTTACAATGAGTGTTTTGTGGATAGGGAACTCATACTTTTCAAAACCTTGGTTCTGCATGTGTATGCAGCTTGCCTGCAGCACGCACGGTCAAACTCAGTGAAAATTTCTGAGATCCTCTAACCTGCGAGTAGGAACTTACCAAGACAGAAGTGGATTTGACAAGCCAGCAAGTAAAGAGAGATAATTTTTAGAACCTGAAAGTCAGTAGAAGTACTTAAATATTCACAACAAAATTCACTTTCAGTATATGTTATTTCACATTTCAGTTTTATGCTGTGATTCAGCAAGGTTTTTACTCAGGGAGCAGACCCTTTTTACTCACCAGAATGAAAATAACCTTGGCAAATGGGAACTTTTAAGAAGCTGCCCACTGAATTCACAGGAGATGAAAGTAAAGTTGTAGTTCTAACATCACCTGACAAAGTCTTTGACATTTTATACCTAAAAAACTTTTCTGCAACTTCTCTTAGTATTTTCAACAGCTGGATATTATACTGTATTCATAGGCAGGTCCAAATATAAATAGTAGTTTCTCTACTGACCCACATACTTGGCCTATATTCAGAGTCTTTTAAGACGTTTCCATTAGCCGCCAAACAGTGTCAGGTATTTCTCCAGTGTAATCTTATTTATGAGGTCCTGTTTCCCAGAACAAAACAGGACTAGATCAACTGGAGTCGGGCTCTTTGCGCACAGCTGAAAGCCTGTTTTCCTCCTATCCTCTGTGGACACATACCTTTATCCTCAGTATCTTTCATGGCCACATTTTCAGTTCTGATTTCCAGTCCTTATTGTCTGTCTGCCTCCTCTCTGGCTACTCCCCAGTGCTTCTGCTCCCAGGGACACACAGCTTCCCTGAACAATCCTCTCTGCTCACAATGCTGAATTTCATCCTAGCTGGAAAATGATTGTTTCTTTGAGGGTAATGGCTCTTTTTTTACCTTTTTTCCCAAAAGAACTTGACTGCTTTTTACATCTATTCTGAATGAAGAAAAGTTGTCAACACCTCTGGATTCAGTGTTATATGAAGGAAAGAAGACTGAAAGAGATGAAAAGGCATAGCTGATGGGGGAAAGCGGGAAAATAAAAATCAAGGAAGGAAGCTAGTAGAAGCTGAGGCACATGGCTCCACAATTACTATTTTTTAATATTTTATAACTTCATTTACTGTACTCTTGACTCATCTGGTCTGTGAAATCTCCAGTCCAGAGAAATCGGAGTAACTGAATTTATCTAAGTACAAAACCATGGCTCAAATCCTCTGGCCTTTATCTGGGGAAGTCTTTTATTGGAGCTTTCAGCTGGAAAGAGACGGCAAGAATTTGTGGCTGTGGAGCATGCAGTTACAATAAATATATAATTCATCATGGAGAGGTTTGTTAAAACCGTTAGGAATAAAATAAATGTTCTTCTTTCCTATTGCAAAGAGATGTAAGTTTTTCTCTTATGATTACTCAAAGGGCTAGTCAGGCAGAATAAAGGCTTATTACATTAGAAAGCATATAGAGCCCTTTTATGAACTCTGGCTGCAGCCATTCTCTTTGTGAGACTCTTTGTTTCAATTTGTTTTTCAGCAGCTGTATCTGATCTGTATCTTGCACACTTTCATCCTGTGACAAAACACAGCTGCAAAGTGACTAGAAGTTCCTCATCTGTCCAACTTTGTGTGTTCTCACAGATGGGACAGGTACCTATGAGAAGCACCAAAACCAACCTATGGGTGTTAAATCCGATAAATAATTCTACACTGAGTCACGAGGTCTGTCTATCTCTCTGCTCATCTTTCCTGGAAGTATGAATGATAGCACCATATCACAAAAGATACTGAAGTTCACCAGTATGAAGTGAAGGCAATTACTGGCATAACAGAGTGACTAGAATTGCCACCCCTTGAAAATGGGGTTTTAGGACAGAAATACTTGGTTTTCAAATGCAGAATAGAAAACTAATCACTACGCATTTAATCTAAACCTTCCACTCTGAAAAATCCTTGACACTCAAACAGGAGTGGCAAGAGCACAACTGATGCACAACAGCTTCAAGCATCTCCTTGCCTGATTTACGAAGACATTATCATAGTTGAAAATATTAGAGTCCCACTGAATAGAATGTGCATGTTAATGCTTCCTTTAGACAAAGCTGCCTCATGAGAAAACTGTATTTATGTAAATGCATCCCTATGTCTTCCCTACCATCCCCTACCCCCTACCATTTCAGGAATGCCACCCTTCACAAGCTGAAGAGGAGAGGAGACCCAGTGACATTTGTAAGCCTGATGGGGGAACACAGAAGACATCATGCAGGAGCAGGCTGATTTTATGCGGTAGGGTTGCAATGAATTCAATGCATCTTGGACACCACAGGAAGAGACATGAATATCCTACGACTGCTAGACTTGCCATCTCCCCCGAAGTATTCCCTCTCTTGAAGTTTCCTAGTTTCTTGAAACACATCCTCTATAATGAGCTGCCCACCACAGATGGGTTACCCCATTCCAACCCTGCAAAAAGACCACTAGAAACAGCCACTTCCAAAACCCTCCCGTGGAGCCCTCTCCTTCCTGCCCCAGGTACCGGTCCAGGGTTGCTGAAGAATCCCATGACTGCCAATTGTGATTTACAAAGAGGGAGCTAAGATACACTAATGACTGTAACTCTTACCACTAATTACCACTTATTCAGGCACTAATGGACTTCATTGGCCAATGCAAGTCGAATGTAAAAACCTTTGCAATTTGAAAAGAACCATTTTAATTTATTAAACATTGTGGATCTCAGGCACTGATGATGGTAAACATACCCACATTTCTCTCCACAGTTAAAAAAAGGAGTGTACGCAGCAACACCAGCTGCACCTGCCTGACTGGCCACGTTTGACCTGGACTGCACTTACAAATTTTACTGGTATGCTTACTTTGAGTTTAAATACAAACAGCAAAAATAGTAGACTGGCAAACACGTTATAGTGGATGCAGTTCTCAGTCATGTTATTTTTTTAATCTAAGAATTAGTCTCCTCTTCATGCAGGAAAACCAGCTGCAATGGTTATATGGGGTAATATAAAAGAAATGCATGATAAGGAATCGGGACACCTTGTTACTGAGAGGTAAATCTCCACAAGACTCTGCTGCTGCTCTGTGACGACAGAGATGATTCTTTGAAGACTCTAGTACTGATGTACAGAACCTGCCTGCCCACCCTTCTAGCGCCTGCATCCCTCCTTGCTGCATGCAACCAGTGAGATCAGCCTCTGCTCACTGCAAGATATATGTAGCAACAGTTCTGCCTGCCAAAATATATGAATACTGAAAACAGTCCACCTCCTCATCATCAGGAAAACAAATTTCTGCACCATGATACATTTGCAAAGAACAGTACACTTCTACCCAAAACATACTTGCCTCGATGCCTGCTGTTGAGGTGCTTGGGCCAGGGACTCCCCTGCCAGAAATTCCGCTGAAAGAAAGAGGAGTTTCACACTCATCAGGAACAGCACAGGCATCAGGAGATAGTACAGAAGGATACACAACATCTTGATCATTTATGATTTTCTTTGGGTTAGACAGTTTCACCCCCTGCTTTCTTTTATTGTTCCAGTGCGCTGCTTTCCTTTTGGTGCATTGTTTGAGATAAAAATTTGTTAAACTGATTCTAGCAGACACCTGGCAGCAGTAGAGGGCAAGTCCTGCCACTTTGATTCACCAGAGAAAGAATTAAAATGCTGGGTGGAAAACAAGCTGAGCCCTTATGGTCTCCATGGGTCCCATGAAACAGGACCAGATTAGATAGTGACTCCTTTTTCAGATATCACGTTGGGATATTGCTTTAATAATTTTTGTTTGCATCTTTCTAAAAGGACTTTGAAGCTGAGGAGGCCTCATGTCCTACAGAACTGCTAGAAGCCTCAAGAGAAACGACGAATTCAGTATGTGAGAAAGAAGTCAGTAACACAACCTTGTTCCCTTCCAGTTTTGCACCCAAGACTAACAAAACTATGCCTTCTTTTGAAGATACTGGTCCAGATCCAGTCAGCTTGGTAGTGACTTAAAGGCTTTACTGGAGGTAGCAAAAAAGTGGGATTTTCATCCCATGGAAGATTCTGACACTGACATTTGCTTTTCTGCTAATCAGACAGAAAAGCAAAATATCAAATATTTTGCAGAATGGAAACTCTGAGTTATTTTTAGCTGAAAGGATCAAAATTAGTTCATTAAGAATTTCTATCTGATAATGTCAAACCATTCATATCTATAATTAATCTTTAATGTTGAAGTAATTTTTAGAAGCTAAAAAGGGCTAAACTCTGAAACGAGTCAAAATGAAAGTTGCTATTTCAATCTCAAGTACTATCATCATTTCCGTTGAAAACTTCATCAAGATGAACTTCCCCCAAAATTCTAATTCTGCCAAAACAGCATTTTCCAAAAGAAATTTATTCTGTTAAAATAAAAAAACCCCCACAACACAAAACAAAAACCCCAAAACATAAAACCTGGCTGTCTGGCAGCCTCAACCTCTCCAAAAATAACCAAGCCAAGTCAAATCCACCCACCTTCCCTCTCCATCACAAATGCTACCTCTCACAATTTGTTTACAAACCTCACACCATGCTGTGATTTTCCTTCAAGCAAGGACCTGTAGGTCCTGGAGTCAGCCTGATTACAGGAATACCCCATGGCTTGCCTACACTAGAAAGGATTTTCTCAGAAAGAATTTGCTCAGACAGAAATACCAGTAGATCTGTCTTGGCAAACAGCTACGATGGACATCGTAGGGCAGAATAAGCTCGTTCCCCAAATGGACTGGTTTGAAGGTAGAAGCCCATTCCCATCACAGCATCTGGCAGCACAGCTGTTGCTGAGAGGTATGACTTTCTAGCTTACACAGAGGTATGACTTTCTAGCTTTCTATTGTACATCGTAGCGCTCACTGAAGTGAGCAAGTGCATCTCTTGCTTACAGGACATTTTGGGATCTGAGCTGTGAATTTTTCATTTGTGGGGTTGAGAGAATGCGTTAGTTTAATTAAGAAACTGAATGAAATCAAATGAAAAAGGAACACCATTTCCACAAACTGATTTAAATACTCTCGGAAATTATTAATTATGTATTGTTTAACTTTTTGCTACTGAACACTTCATTCCATTTCTACACAGAAGTCACACTTGGATACTCCTCCATGTTTGAGGAATTGAACTCTACCTCATCATTTAGAGTTGTGCAAAATCTTCAAAATTATTTTGATTTGGTAGCTTTTACATTCACTCTGAACCCGCTTTTCATGGGTGTGATTGACTTTAGTTAGAGGGAAAGCAAGGGAAAAAAGGGAGATCTATGTTCCACACCATGTTAGGCTGTAGCAGGATAGAAAAGACAAGAAGAGAGCACCGGTGTTTCTCAACTGCTATCCATTTGCAGGGAGGAGGTCTAGGGGAGGAGAGAAATCAGGTAACCACTCTGTTGAAAAGAAAGGTGTTTCCAGGTCACCAAAAATTCCAGAATTATTCCAAGTTTTCTCCAGTCTTCTTTTCCACTGCAAAGACCAAAACCTGCCCGTCAGATGCCAACCAAGCTGTTACTTGTTTTGTTTTGCAGGTTGCTAAGAAACAGGGCTGTTTTTGCTTACTTGCCTCCCTTGGGCTATTTCACAACACTTTGTAATATACACTGCTCTTTTTTGTGGCACATCTGGTTTCGATTTTAGGTTTCAGAACCCCTCTGAAAACTGAGATATTAGTTTTTCATATCTATCATCTAGACAAAGTGCATCAGCCTGTCAAACTGAGTGCACCGGTGAGACACGTTTAACCCTCTCAAGTAACTCTCAAGTTACCCTCCAAAAAGCTATTTTCATTTGTTGTTGACTTCAGGCGGTGGAATTAGCTCAAGTATTTTGTCTAATTTGCTGTGTGAAATTAGCTGCAACCACCATTAAATTTTAGGTATGAAATAAAACTACCCATTTCTTCAAAACATTACATTGGATAGGAAACTCTCATGCCTCGCAAATGCTAGCAAAGAAAGAGTTGTGCAGTGGATTAATTGATCATCACCCCAGCAGATGCTCGACAACTTCTCCCAAAGCTTCTAGTCTTTCATTTTCATTGGAAGCAACTACTCACAGAAAAGCAGCTAACTAGCACAGAGAGGGGTTCTCCTGTGGCTTTGAAAAATGGTGTTGCTGGATGGCAGAACAACCCAGCTTGTACTTTGGGATGGCTGCAAACACGTCCTTCAGTGCCAGCACTGCAGCTGGCCATGCTGAGGTACCAAAGCCTCCAGCTTCAGGTAGGTAAGACCCAGGCCTCACAACCCATCGTCATGGTCCATGCGGCTCATTAAGAGCTTTTCCACAGCACTGATCCACATACAAACAAACTGATGGGGATAACATGTATTCCTGCTCTGCTGATATCCCTAAACCAAATGATCCTTACCTAAGTCCTCTCCCAAAGCCATTCTCCATACTCTGCAATCAAAGCTCTGACAGACAGAGGGTGGGGAGAGCTAACAGTGTTTCTTTAGTCTTCACCCATCTGGTCCCAGCATCATTTAAAGTTGCAATTAAAATTTATATCACTAGGCTAAGGTCACTCAGAAAACTTATGCCAAGAACTACATACATTTGACACCCTGCAGAGAAAAGAAACTGCCTCTGCTTTATCCTGATAGTTTGCTCCCCCCACCACCCCGAGGATTTGTCTCCGTACCCTTCTTAAGGCACTCTGGTGACTATCTGATCCTATAAAATTGTATCTTTACAACTAAAGACTATGTTTTCCTTTATTTTTGGAAGGGATAAAGTCTGTTCTAATCAAATAATTCTAATCAAATTAAGCTAAGCTGGACCTCAGCCTTTCAAGTTGGAAAACCATACAAGCTTTGTACAATGTTGTTTCTCATCTCTATACAGGTCTAAACATACGGCCAGCATTCAGAAACAATGCATATAAAGCCTTGCTCCCTCTCTGGGCCTTCAAACACATACTGGTCCCCCCTCCCACTTGGTTGTTAACTTCCTCTCACACTTTCTCAAGAGCTGCTTCACAGTCCTCTTCCCCCACTTTTCATGTACAAATACTCCAGGGAATCCTCCTTTCTCGGTAGGACACAGGGTCCAACAGGTTTCACAGCTCCTGTGCAAGGCCAGGGCAATTCACTCTTCCAGCTCTGCAGGTTCTGGCACGTGGTCCTCCCCGGCAGCACCAGTGCCAGGCAAGTCCTGGAGCACAGCAGGTTTGAATGACATCAGTCTTTCTGAGCATCACCAAAACTATCATTTAGAAAAAAATACCAGCCAGGAAAGCCAGGTCTGGCACCTGCGCTTTGCGCTGGACACGGTACAGGCTGCTGCAGCCTGTCCACTGCAGAGTTGGGGCCACCAGGGCAGGACTCACAGGTGGGAAGAGTAAGGTCTTCCAAAGGGCATCCACCTTCTTCAGCAATACCAGACCAAACCTAAATCCACAAGCTTCACCTTGCAAACCTTAAGTGAATATACAATTTAAAGTCTGATTTTCACCCTTCTCCTGAGACCTATCCCAGCAGCATTACACATTCACTCTGAAAAAGTAATCGACGCCACAGAGGCTCATACCATTAAAAAAGAAATTCAGAGACTCCCAAATATTTCTCTCACAGGCAGAGTGCCCTTTCCTAAACAGAAGAGTATAGAAGGATGGCACCAGAGGAGCACTCCACCGTGGAGGGGCTATAGGTTTTTAAGACTGAACAGACTCCAAATCTTGGAGATTTTAGAGATCTGCCAAGCTCAGGACATAGTGCCAGTGGCTGTACCTCAAGGAAATGTCTTGGTGCTGTGGGGTTTCCTTCCTGACAGGGCATTGAAAGCAGCTCAGCAGACGAAGGGAGATGCCTGAAGGACAGCTGGGCAGCATAATGTGGGATCTTCCCTACCCCATCTTCTCCCACCGGCTGCCAGACATAGCAGAAGTCGGCAGAGCAAGGAGCTCCTCTCAGGATGGTGTGTGGTGAGCCCACGGCATGGTAGCAACCCCTCCTCTGGTATGGGACACTCAGGAGTCGGGCTAGGACTAATTGCTACAGGGTCTCTGTGATCCACATAACCACAGGCATTGTGGTCCTGCGGTGCAGCAGAGATTGAGAGCGTATGGGACAAAAAGCCTGAGGAAAAACCTCATGATAAAGCATACAGTTGGTCTCGTCATTACCCTGTCATAGCTTTTTAGATGCTCTGAGGGGGGGGCAAAAAATGAAACAAAGGTACTAATAGTGGTAAACCACACCTTTCCATCTCTTTGCATCAAATCTAAACCAACCCAACGCTTGGAGCCCTCATACCCAATTCCCCCCCCACCCCTTTTTCTTTTGGTGTGGTCAGGCTTTCCCCTCCACACAGTCTCTCACCAGTTCAGCCCTGGAACGATTCAGGCAGCTCCCTCCACCCAGCGAAAGTCCTGCCCAAAACACTGTCCTCCTCCACGGCGTGAGCTCACCGTGACCTTTCAGCAAAGCACAGCCCTTCATTCCTCCTCATGTTTAGAGAGGCTTGTGGAGCAGTGCCTTATTTTCAGTTTGTGCACTTCACGCTTAACCAATTAATAACTCTTCCTGCAAGGCAAAACAGTGCTGGGTGCTGTACTGGGTTCAGGCAAGTGGCTTGTCCTGATGACGGATGGTAGGTGAGGAGAGGGTTAAGAATATTGTGGAGCAGTGGGGGCATAAGAGAGCTTAGTCTGGAAGCAGTTTAAGTAACCTAAGGAGAATCTGATACAGACCAAAGACACACAAGTACAGATGCATTTAATAGAAGCCTCTCTCTGCTCGAGATCTACAGCTGAGACTCATGCAGCAAAATGTGCTGTTTGGAACATACTGTGCTCCAACCACGATGGCTACGGGAGGAATCGGAGCCAGTATTATGTGCTGGTGCTCTTAAGGACTGAATGTTCACTTAGCACACACGTTTGGGGAATGTATATTTATGCATACATTTTGGGATGCAGGACATCCCATTGCGAACTTGGACAGCAGCTTCCTCTTCGATCTAAGAATTTGTCTATTAACAAATCCCAGTATTGTGTAAGTAAGGGCACAGCCCAACATGCTGTTCCAGCAGCAGCTGAGCCAGGTTAAGAGGTTACCACCTCCAGCCTGCCCACAGCTGTTTATGCACTGCCCCCCATTAGGGGTTACCACCCTTTTCCATGAGCCACATAACCACATATGCAGACACTCCCAAATCTGGCTCTGTCAGAATGATCCAGCTTAGCTTAAATACTTTTTAGTAGGTTTATTGTTTGGGCTTTTTTTTTTTTTTCTTTTGAGCTAGCTCATATTGAGAGTGATAGTTTCTTGACTTGGTTCAGCTGCAACTGGAATAGCATCTCTGACCGTGCTCCAATAAAACTGTTGCAAAATTGCATCTGTCAGTCTCTTCAGTCAAAGCCTGTAAGACTCATCTAAAGATAATGTATTTAACATTAATTCCCTAAACATTCTTTTGTTCACTATCTCACTGTGTCCTAGGTTTTACTGGAAATTTAAATATCTCATGGTGAACTGATCACCTTTGTTTGCAGGAGTCTGTATTCTCCACCATCTTATTTAAGGAGACCTAAGATAATCAACACTCTGAAGAAACCATCACAAAAAACCCCTCCAGTGCCTCCCTCTTCCAGAGAATTTATAGTTTCCCTTAGGTGCAGAACTGCAAGAATCCAGTAAGTCACTGGGGAACTTTAACAGAAACTGTTGATGCATTTACACTATTAGTATTATTACTTTCTTTCATTTTTAATTCTTGGCATATGGGACTTAGAAGACTTGTCAAGCTAGGGCCTCACATAGCTGTGCCAGGAGGCAAGAAAGGTAGTTTGGGGAGACAAAAACATTTGCTTCACTGACCTCTGTGTTTGGCTCCTAACTAGGTTTGATTTGTATTCACGGCCATGCATGTACTCTCAGGGAACACACATAACTCAGGCCAATTGTATGAGATTGGAGTACAAAGAGAAGCCCTACTTAGGCTCTGACGTTTAGCAAGCCAAGAGGTTTGAAAATGGAGCCAAGTCAATTGCCTGGCTTGGCTGTATGAACCAAAACACAGGCCTCGCCACTGGAATTGATTATATACACATGAAAAGAAAATACATAAAATGATACATAAGGTTCTTGTAACCTCCAAGAGCTGATGCCAGAATATGCTCATTGGCTTGGTCCTTCACTGGCTCAATACCACAACTGAGCACAGAGCTCAGCCGAGGCCGTGCTCAAGTTTTCATCAGATTAACTCTTCAGCTCAGGTCAAAACACCCCTTTTCGCGTGCTCTAAGATCTAAGTTTTCTGTCAAGCCCCCAGGGAAAGTAGTAGCTGAGTGCAGGATTTATAGCCCTTAAAGCTGGTGCAAAAGGTGCTATAGCTGCCCGCAATAGGAAAGTAAATTGAATTAAATGAGATTATGAATCTACACAAAAGAGTAGCCAGGAGACTGTTTATGCTATATGCAAAATAATTCATGAGCCAACCTCACATAAAGTGTATTTTGCCTCTGCTACAGATCCCATTTATCTCTCAACACAAATTGGGGTCTTTGGCTATGCATTTCTTAGTTTAATTACACTTAATAATTTAGTTAGGAAGCTTAACCCATACAGACCACTACATTGATTTAAACAACAAAAACCAACAGGCACTGAAATGTTACATTTCTTGGAAGAATACGAGTTATTAATAATATTCTTTCCAATACAAATATTTGTGCCTTTCTGTAGTGTCTCACTATTCTCCAGAAAGATACTTTTTTCTCAGTTTGAAGTATGTGATATGATTGTTTGATATGATTAACTACCGAAGCAACACATAACACTTTCAGGAAGGGCTTGAAAGCAGACACTATTATTTTACCAATTTTTTCCTATGATAACAGGGACACTCAACATTTCCCTGGAAATGAGCAGAGCTAACAAGATGTTAAGCATTTTCCAGTAACCCTTGTGCCAGGTGCTATTGGAAGGTTTCTGAAACAATCACTAAAGAGATCATCTGAAAAATGAATCAAGCCTTTATCCAAAGACCTCAAAAACTGAGTTACCTCAACTAGGTTTGCTTGTGGACAAGCACCTTTCCTTTCTGAAACACCAAACCCAAGGGCTTGAAGCAAATAAAACTTTCCTGGAGGACTGAGAGAAGCAAAGGGTAACATTGCAAGAGCCAGCAATTAGTATGCTACTTATTGGATAGGTTTCTAATCCCCAGAGCTTCTCGGTAGTAGTCTTAGCATCTCTCTAGCAGGACTGATAAAACATGGTCATATTGGCCATGTAGAGCCTGCAAAACTCAACTCACAGTTTGCTTTCTGCAATAGTGGAGTCCAACGTTCAGGTATATCGTATCTTCTTCTAAGGAACGTGCTGCTCTTGTGCCAGCTAATACAGATTAAATGTTCTAGTCTTGCAGCTGGTACTCTGTGTGCCTTCAGTCCAAGCTTGCTGCCTTTTCTCAGATGCGTCTGCTGGCCACATCACTCTTCAGCCATGAATCAGCGATACAGCAACCTGCCATGCCCATGCAGAACACTCTCCCACTCTTCCAACCGCTCTGACTATGGTTTTGTTGAGGTTGACTTCTCACTCCAAACTAATTACATACATTTCCCCTATTTTATTATCTGACCAGGAAAAGTTTTCATTCATTCCCGCAGTTAAAACTTAATCTGCATTTTACCTAGAAAACTGTGACACGTGACGGGGGAAGGTACCACTTACATTGGATGTATCTCCTAGGCCAGTTCCAGGCAGTGGAAAGCTATTCTGAGAAATCTCAAACAGCTCTAGGATATGCCTCTCTGCCCACCAAAAACTATCTCAGTGAGTTACAAACCCCACTGGGACCGTAAGCCATAGGGCTTCCATCCACCCAGGTATTTCATAGTGGATTGCTTTATGCATTATGCTTTATGCATTCAAAATACCTCAGTGGAATTTGTGACAAAATGGACCAAAAAACCCCACCAAACTTCAATGAAATAAAGGAGAACTGTGAGAAAACCATTCCTTGCAGACACGAGCTACATCCAACACAGCATCCAGGCTGTTTCTCTTCCTTCAAACACCTGCTTACATTTCAAAAGCAAAGCCAACACAAGGAGAACCTCCTCTTCACAGGTGTTAAACACCACCCAGGTTGTACTTTCTGGTAGAGTAGCCATATGATGTTCTCATTATGGCCCTTCCTCTCTCAGACTACTCTGAACACCATTAATGAGTTAAAAGAAGCTCAGATCTCTCAGCATACTCTTCTCAGCCTACAAAGTGTGCATGACCAGACAGAAGTTGCAAATGAAAGACAAATCACATCCCACCCCACCTCAACAGCCACAGAAAGTGGCTTAATTGATGTCAGCTGTGGACTAAGTAGATTTTGAGGGCCTGGGGGTTGCAGATACCTCTGCACATGCCTTATCTAAGTGCACCATAGCCCATATCCTGCAAACAAAGATTCAGTGGCTCATAAAACCAGCTTTGAGAGCTACCTGAAGAAGTGCTACAATGCCATGGCATAGGGTGCAGGCTGGCTCCCTGGTACTCTATCAAAAGCCTTTGCTTCTACCATCTGCATTGTTCCTTCCATGTTTTGGATGAACTACTGCATTCCCAGGGGAGTATTGAGACATGATCATCAGCTACATGCAAACTGGTAGGCCACCCCTGAAGTTACAACTAATTGATACTGTGGTTTGCTCCCTAGGTCTCCTCCCATGGGCAAAGAAATAGATACCTTTTACTATGTTTAATGGATTCTACCTTTAGACTGCAGCTTCTTCCAGAATAGGAAACTCACTTCAGCCAGCTTCACTGGCTTCTCTAACACTCTTCACTCACACATATGTTGCTCTAAACCTAAAGTAATTTACTACTACTACTACTACTGTTACTCCGATATAAATTTCTCTTCAGATTTCAGAAACTCCTGTGTTCTGCTAACAGAAAGCAGGAGGAGTTCAATAGTGCATTCAAACTCTCCCATTTAATTTGAGGTTTAGTCTTTTCTAATTCTAAGATATTTCATTTGAAAGTGTTTTTGCCTTATAATAAACAGATAATAAACAGATTCTTGGTTTCCTACAATAAAAAGAGAAAAGACTATAAACTTCAAACTTTTAAAAGGGCACACGGGACTATTCTTTAATTTTACTCTTTGGCTGTGGAATTTATACTCATTAAGAGTGAAAAGCTGAGATCTGATTACTATTTGTGCTTTTAAAGTTTGCATTTCTACCCCCCAAACAAAAAGCAAAATGGGCTGATGTGCTTTCGCTTTCTGTTTTTAGACCTTTTTACTTCCTGCTGCAATGCAGCACCAAAATGTGAAGTTTGGATTTCCTAGAGTGCAAAGAAGCAAGTGACTAACTACATGTATTTTGTTTCAGAAAAATTCTTTACAAGTGTTACAATAAAGATATAAAATACTTTCGGTATTTTATAAACTACAAATTTTGGCTACTGACAGAAACGGTAGTAAAATGGACCAACTCTTTCCTTGCTGTGAATCATTCTGATGTGCTGATGATCCAAATACGTAATTCCTTCCCTGTTTTGCTGTATTTTTCTGCAGAAGCATAATATATATTAATAATAAAAGTAATATAATTGACCTTACAGACGTAAATGGAGATTGGATTCATAACAGCTAGCATGAGACAGACGGCGGCCTAACATGATGGGATGGGGAAGGGCAAAAAACAACAAAAGTTTCAGTCTCCTCATTTTACTGTTGAATCGAAATATGACATAGTACCTAAGGCCATGTTTCCAAAGATGCTAAGCTCCTGTACATCCTGTTGTCATACTATAGCAACAAGTATTCCGAATGTCTGAAAAATAGGATTTTATTTGAAGATAGGAAAGGGGTAGCAGAACCAGGATCCACATCTTGGGGATGAGCAGCTTTCTGGATCTCACTGTAGATGTAACTGTATCCATGGAGCATCTCCCTGCTGCACCCCAGGCCCAGATGCAGCTGCTGGCCCTGCCCAAGCAGGGGCACACCCTTGCTCCCGCCACAGTTTGCCAAGTTTTAAATGTCGAGCTGTCTGTTCACAGCAAAGCAAAATAAAGCCTCACAGTCCATGTGCAAATCAACAGCACATGTACGAGTCTTCTCTAAATGTCCCCCATGACTTGCATTTGGTTTGACTGTAGAGTTCAGAATGTCCTGTGTTTTAAAGGGTGTTTGGGAACTCTGCTTTCTCCTACAGCTTGGAAAAAACTTAAATTACTGTTTCATTAGAAGCTGTTGTTTCAAAACTTGTTTTCATTCCTCAACAGAACCAGAATGATCCAGTCAACACTCTCAATGCAAACACACTTAACACAAAATGGTTTTTAGAACAAACCATGCATTTCAAGATTTCCTGGTAATATACATTGCTGTTAAAGCAGAGATTTTTTCATAGGTTTTGAGTCTGTGTTATCAGCGTTGCAATAAATTTTGTTATTCCCCACATAAAGATGTTAAAAATAGAAAAGCATTATGTGTCAAGTGAATTATTTCCGTTGGATCAAATGAATCCATCTCATCCTGATTTCCAAACTTAATTCTAAACATTTCTTGAAGGAACTGAAAAATATGTAAATATAAACAATCATTTGAAATAAAAATATGCAGTGTACATTTTGAAAATATTGACATGAAATGATTGACATTATCAAAAGATCTCTTTGCCTCAAGATATCTAAATGAAATTAAATTGTTTCTGACAAGTTCCTGAAGAAATTTTTAGTTCAAATGAAACCATATTTTCAAAGAAAAACATTTCAGAGAAAAATCTGTGTCTCACCCATTTAGTGCAGAGTCCCTATGCGACTCATTAACTGAGGGGAGCCATTTGCCGTGCTGTAACTTTCATTCTGAATTTGCCTATTTTTAGTGCCCTGTGTCAGAACTCAGTGGCAATTTGGGGATTTTGCTTTCTTTTTTTTTTTTTTTTTGTGGTTTTGTCTCAATATGAGTCATTTGTGCTGTACATTGATGTTACTGCTGTTTGTAAACAGTGGATTATGAGCTGTTCCTAAAAACTACAACAGGTTTTACCAGAAGGGTGCCCAGCTACTGCCTTTCCTTTAGGTTTTCTTTCTCCTATTCCGTGTGCATTTAGCTACACACTCAATTCCACGTATTCTTGTAAATGTAAGAGCAGAATAAATTTAGGAACCACAGCACTTTCAGCTGCCGCATCTCATTCTCACACCAGAGGTTTCTAAACGACTCCTTACAGTCAGCTACTACAGATATGCATGAGCAGCAAACCACTGCTGCCTCCAAGGCATGTCTTGTCTGCACGCTTATTTGCAGCATTTTTCTCAGGACAAGTCGCATGGGGTAGATTCTGGGGCTGTTATTTATTTTTGCAATGTGGGTGTACTGAAGTCAGGAAAATTCAAAACAGTGTATGATCAATAGAAACAGAAATGAAAAGCCAAATTAGTTTTATAGAGAAACTCAATAGTATAAACACTTTTTGGGTCAGGATGTCCAGCCTTCTCAGCCCTAGGGTCGGTGGCTAGTTTTGGCAGCCCTTGTGGGTCGTATGGATCAAGCGGCCCAGGTAGCTAGAGCATCTGGCTGGATGTAAATACTGTAGACGGATTTCAACGCATAGACTTTCTAAGCTTTCCTTTGAATATTCCTCTTCTCCTCCAAGAGAAAAGGCTGGTAAAAAAATGATGGAAGAGGCCTTGTAATGCTTCCACTAAGAGTCTCTAGCAGCCACACTGCATGCAGATCCTCTCATGCTGCATCAGCATTTCTGCTTCCATGCGAAAACTGGAAGTGAAAAGCCATCTTGGTAGAATAACCCAGAATCAAGAAGAAGTATGGAGCCAGGCTGCAAAACCAGGAAAAAAATCAGAGGGAAGTAGGTGACCAAAAAGGAGGAAGAAGATGGTTTCTAAATAATGCTTGTATTTGCCTAACTGGGTAGCAGAGTTACCAATTAACCAATCTAATAAAAGGAAATCTGCATTTTAACCCTATTTCTTATGGCAATGCATGGAAATATCTCCTGTTTGAGTCATTTCTATCTGTCACTTTTTCTCTCCCCAAAGGTATCCATACCCACCCCATAAGAATTCTGTGAGATTCAAGTGGTAAATTTTTGTCACAGAAAGGAGAGAGCTGAAGAAATGCAAGATTATTTCATAACAGTTTCTCGATAGCAAGGTTTTTGATCTCCATAACATTATTCAGAAATAAGACAGATATTTCTGCTCAGCTGAACCCAGCTGGCTGCGTGGAAAACATTTCAAAATCTGCCACAAATCTTTTTTTTTCCTGATGTCTGTTAATTTGGTTAAAACAAATCAATTAAATGTCCTAATTACAACTGAAATATGTAATTATATTGTGCGCTCAGTTCAGTGCATACTAATGAAGCAATCACCACCTTCTTATTAGTCACTCTTGAAAACTAAACCCAAATGCAAGCTGAAGAATGTTTTTCTGTATCTTCAAACAAGGCACTCGATCCATTCTTCACTTGTTTCTGAACTTGAAACTTGAGCAAAACAAGCAGAAAAATATACAGGATCATTATATATTCTTTCTTTTCTTATAGTAAAAATTCTAGAGGAATTATCCACTAAGGTGGACCAGCTCACTTATAAATTAGAGACTATTCTTAACACGTATGTTAATATTTTGCCAAAAACTTTTAGTAAATTAGCATAAATTCAAAAAGACAATACACAGCTCTTTTTAAATTACTTTGCTATAATGTCTACCTCCAGGTAGGCTCCTAAACAGGTAGGGCTTGATTTTAAAAAATTGTAAACATAGTCTGCTGCTGTGTGTTGACATCTGTTGGAGGTGAGAGTGCTCAAACTACTGATCCTCATATCTGCTACCATTTTGTAGGTAAATCTTCTCTCAGCTACATATACATAACCCACATGAAGCCTACAGATCTGCGTAGCTGGAGGAAGAACAGTTCAAAACAAAATTTGCATAATTTACTACAGAAAATAGTTGGTGAAACACTACCAAAGGATTCTCATCTTAATACCACTGCAGCTTTGTCTATTTCCACTCCTATTAACAACCAAAGCCCAACATGTCAATACCTTTAGAAGAGGTGGGTGCACACAGATGTGGTCTGTGGCCTCCTTCACTCCACCCAGGCAGTGGATGGAGACAGGGCAGAGTCCCGTCTCCCTGCGTCATACGGCTACAGACCAGCTCTCCTCGTCCAGCCACTCCTAACACTAGCAGCAGCCGGGGCACAGAGATGGGGGCCCTGCACAAATCCTTTCTTTCCCTCCTCAAGCTGTTGCTGCCATGGTTATTGCGGTGCCTGGTACTTCAGGCTGGACAGGCACCAACAGCAGCGAGGACATGGTGGGGAGCTGGGTGGGGAGGCACCCAGCAGCCAAGAACAAAAGGAACGGGAGGCGTCTGCAGCTCACAAAAGCCGACACGTGCCATCATGACACAAAACACAGTAGCCTTAATTCACCACTACCTTGAACCCTGTACAGCCATATACAGCTGCATAAAGTGACCATGCATCTTTAGGATATCAACTCATAGGGGCAGTGGTTATCTTCTGAGTTTGTTACAGCACACCACGCAATGGAGCCACAGTTTCTCAGCATAACAGCAACACATGATAGATTGATAATAATTTTGACAAGGCATCATTTAAACCCACTTGTATCACAAGTGTGCCGCAGAGAAGGATTTGCCTAGTAGGCTAAGAACCTGAGACACATAACCAAAATATATTTCTGCAAGGCTCAATATTGTTTCATATCAGGAATGAGCAACTCTGAACTCTTTATACCTCGGATGTGTCCTCTGTTTTGTCATTACTCAAATACTTCATCCCAACTCTAATTTAGATGAAAAGTATTTTGGTGAGTGTGCTTTGCCTGCCTAAACAGAAATATTATAACAGCTACTTAAATGGTAATTGATAAATGCATAGAATTACTACCATTCAAACTGCAAATCAGTTAGCAAAATTCAATGAAAGTTTAAACATTTCATTGCATTAATGATATAAATGCATAAATTTTTGGAGAACAGCATCCAGGCATTTGGCAGTCTTCCACTGTATTTACTTAAAGGTGATAATGCATTTAAAAAGCACTTGAAGCAGAATATGTATTAAGCGCTACTAAACTTGCATAGATTTATTAGCACAAGCTTTTAGACTGTCTCTGCCCTGAAGCAAGCTCATTTTTATTTCTGGAAATTAAAAAAAAATAGAGCAATAAATCATTTTAAGACACATCAGAGAGGTCGGTATGGTAGTTATCTTAAAATACTATATTTCTTCATGACAAGTGTAGTTCTGTAGCCTTTAGCTTGTATGTGACTGACTGATAGAATTGCCTAAGAAATGTTGATAATATCCACAGGATGTTTCATTTACAAGTTAGTGAAAAAATGGTAGTTTTGAAAATTCTCTAGCATCTCCTGAGACTAATAATCTGACACCTCTAGCACCTTAAAGTGCCCTGATTTTTCAGACAGTGTTGAAATCCTGTCCATCTAGAAGAAAAAATGGATGCCTTTAATGGTGCTGCTAGCCAGGCACTTCAGATTCTTTTGGGGAACTTCAGCTGATGAACATTATTAACTCTCACAACAGATGTGAGTAAAGACAGCAAGAAAATATTTGCAGGTATTTAATGGTATTTGCTAAATTGTTCTATTAGCATTCGTTGGATAGAGTGCATGCAAAACGAAATATCCTAAATACTAAATACGTATCTCAGGATAAAACCACAAGCTGGATATATGCCTGCATGGTCATCTTCACTGAAGAGAGATCAGTAGAAGATCTTGAAAAGTAAATAGGAGGCAGGGCTTAAGACTTCTCTCTGAGTTGGAATAAAACAATGTGATTTAGGTAGTTAGTCAAACAAATCTGGGAATTGTGTGTGTTGTGTGTCACACAACAGTCACAGGCCACAGCAGCTTGCAATGGACTCCCATCTTTCGTTTCAGGAACAGTATAAACAAAAAATATTTGTGGCTGAAGAATTAAATTCAAGTAAACCCATCCACTGTGAAGAGTTAACAGAGCTCTGTTCCCATACATCAAGGCTCCTAAATGCACCTGAACCTTAAACACAAAGGTGAGTGCCTTCAATTTTGTACAGAGGACATGGAGAAAGGGTGGCATTTATGGTCATCCAGCAATTGTGCAAGGCACAGCATTCATGTCCCCAGAGTTCTGTGTCAGGGCTCTCTCTAAAGGCCACCATGTCTTCCTAATTAGTGTTCTTATCACTGTAAGGAACAACATAAATTAGTGAAGACTTGCCTCATGAACCTTCCCACTTCCCATCGAGGTCAGAGGTGCTGGCATTGTATGGCCTGCATGCTGAAGCCAGCACAACTACTTCAGGCTGCCACGACAGAAGTGAAATAGAATTTATTTCAAGTGCCCACATAAGAAATCTTTCAGCATCCCACTAGCTTTTTTCACTTTTTTGACTTTTTCACATAAAACCTCCAATGAACACCAGGCCTTGGAGTAGTGACATTGCTCTGCAAAGGAGTGCCCACAAAAAGCTCGGCACATCTTCCCTCTCTCATCGGCTGAGGCCAAATTCCCCACTGTCTCATGCCTCATACAGTCAGCAATGCAGAGTGCATGTGTAAACATGGCCCTTCTGATCTGCTGCAGATATGCACGTCCTGCACTTGCGTTTTTGTGTCTATACTGACGGGGTAGGCACCCTTCTCTTGGCTGGTACAGGTTCTGAATGGGTGAGCTAGAATGAGTAGATGAAGAGATTTCTCTCCATTTCAATGCTTTTCTGGCCAAAATCCTCTCTAGAGTTCAACTCAGCAAGATCTTTAAATACAACTGAGAGCAGAATTTGGCTCGAGGAGTGTTTCCCCATTTTATTCCCTACAGCTTTTCACTACCACCTTCTAAATCTGTAACAAAATCAGGAGTGTTTTTACGGTGCTCTGTATTAGAGTGTTGCTAATAAGTAGCTCCATTAAAAATAGTAAACATAAATCATTTATTCATTTTATGCATTTCTAAGTCCACTTGAGAATATTTTTGGCTGACCTAAGACACAAGTAAGGGTGTTAATTATTATCTTACTACAGCAATCAGTTAATAAGGCAGTTATGAGAGATGTTTGTTAGGAGGTTCTGGGGTGCCTGGAGGCTACTGAAGTCATTGTCTGGGGAAGAACACCACCGCCGGAGCTAGCAGGAGTCTGATGGCACTAAACCAAACCCCTCAAGGCCTCTGTCTGCCAATTAGCTGAAAGGAGAGAGCAGACATCAGGTCTGAGCTAGGGAACTGTAAACAAGCAAGCAGGTAGGAACTCCCAGCGCAGGCTCTCTCACAGTGGAGAAGTGTCTGGGGCCCCCTTCGAGGAGGCTGGCAGGGCTCAGTCGATGGGGAGAGGGGTGGGAGAAGGACAGGCAATTGGGTTTGGTTTCTTTCTGCTCCCCCAAAATGGCAGCAGCCTTTTCTGGGCTCTGCTGTCTCCTCAGGCCAAGGCACAGGGCTCTGCACCTCTGCAGCTGCGGGTCTCATCGCTCCCCTTGCCAGCTCCCAGTTCCCTCCACGGGCAAGTAAAGGCAGTATCTTACAAAGCTGAGCACCTTGATGCAGCTCTGCTTTCCCTGCTAGCCCATTCATCTGATGTGAGGACCCCAAACACTTTCATTCTCACCCGGGAGGGAATAGCTCCTTTATTCACTCTCCTGCTGCACCCATGACAGGTCAACATCCAGACCGGTGTGGTAATGACCAAAAGCCATCGACTGACCCCCTTTGCTTCGACCGTATTTCCAGAGAGGTTGATATCACAAAAACCACTCTCATACCTGGCACCTTCAATCCGGAGGCCAAGGGCAGAATGCATTTTAAGATTAAATGCTAAAGCCAAGGTTCAAGGAGGGCAGCACGTAGGGGCATCTTGCTCTTCTTCTGCCTGATTTCTGCCTGTTCAGTGCCTGGTAACTTCTATTTTCCATTCACCATTGCAGCAGCAGGGGTGACAAGAGCTAAATACCTCCATTAGTGACTTGCAGAAGGAAGGTTAACCCAGTCTCCTGAAACCGAAGGAAAACCACAGCCGTCTGCCCTCAGCCTAGGGTGTGTCAAGGAACCTGTCCATAAGGGAAGTGTTTCTGGTTATGAATTATACACTACAAAATCCCTGTGGCCCTACTAGAGATGCACTTCGAGGTGCTCCAGGGGTAGCCTGTACTAGAAGCTAAATTCTCTCTGTGGGATGGAAGAAATATTATAGCAGTTGCCAGAGAAGGGAGGGGAAGAAGCCACTTTCTGATGTACTTCAAAGCCAAATAATCTGACTCCTTTTGTCCAACGTCAACAGGGGATGATCTTATGTAACTTCAAAACACTTAGACTGATTTGCAGCATAGAAATATTTTAAAAAATGCAGGCCCTTTTACTTGTCCTCCCTAATCCAGCTAGCCCTCAAAATATGACTGTATGAGAGGTATCCCATTTAACTTGCACATGGGAGACCCTATTTACTTGAGACAAAACAGTCCAAGAATATATCCCAGATCTATCCTACAGTTTAGGATAGTACCTGAGTAGAGGACTGTTCGTTGTCAGTGAGGGAAATACTGTCATTCCCGTTTTGCAGATGGTAAGTTGAGAAAGAACAGGGTTGAATAGCAAATCCAAGGACACAGGAAAACCTGTACTCAGGCTGAAAACTGAACCGAGATCTCCTGACTTCATCCAGTGGGATTGTTGTTGGGCAGACTATTTTTTTCTCTCAGGAGATTCAGTAAAGCTTTCAACAAATCTAGCATGAATGGCTCAGAGCTGACACTGTCTCAGGGAGCTCTTCCTCCACTGGAAGAACATAGATGGAAAATAAATATTAGATACATCCAATTCATTATTTAATAATCTATCGGGGTTTATGCTGGAATGGCTTGCTCAGAAGTACAACCGGATTTCTGTTCGAATGAGGACAGCAGGACTGGAGCCTTGACATCTGATCTTACTGCCGGAATTCATCTGGCAGGAAGAGAGCTCTGTCTGCACATATTGCAATTTTTTCCTAATCCTTGGATTCTTCTCACCTATCTCTGCCTGGAGGGTCAACCTTTGGTGCAGAGGTTGTGCTCTCCATATCTCTTTAACGCCTAGCATGCTGAGACCTGATTTCAGATGGAAGCTGCTCTAAAACCAATGTGACAACAACAAGAAGAAGAACGGTAAATTTCATTTGGTCCCAGAGGGACATCTGAAGAGCAACCTTGGACAACCATTGCCCTGACAGAGCTCTACCACATCTTTGCCTAGGGAAACCCCATTGTACAATACAGTTCAATTGACACTTTACAAGACGACTTCACTTTTAAAGAGATTAAGTTGATTCCTTGCCCTAAATTCAGTAGCTACCCCAACTATGCCTCATTGAGAAAACTTCATCTGACAAGAGTAATGAATTATAACCAGGATAAAATGTTTCATTAAAATACAGATAGGGGACCTTAGGAAGCATGTATTTTGTATGGATAAACCCAATTTTGCTTCAGAAGCAAATACTTAGCCATTTTTCAGGTCAGTAAGTTGAAGCCTGGGTGTTATAAATCCATCATCAATGTTTTCTTACAGCTATAGTAGCTGACACATCTAAATCACTGGGAGCTAAAAGCATGCCAGAAGAAATGAGCCCCATCAAAACACATCAGAAGGAGATGTATAGCAATTGCTTCTCTAATGTACCTGACTGCTGACGGAACAATATTAGCTTGCTTTCTCTGAGAGTGGCCGTGTGCGTAAAAACGAGTTCATAATGAACAAATGTCTGTCCATTAAGGAATTGATTTAAGTGTATCAATTAAAAATTAGCCCCAGTATCACAAGAGGGATGGTTTTAAGCATAATTAATGCAAAAAGCTTAATAGCATTCTTCTTGAGGTTCAATCAAGTATCTCTGATGATGGTGCATATGGACCACTCCCCACTTCCAGGGGAGTGCAAATGACTCCCTCTTGCACTGATCCATTTAAGTAGTTGTAAAATCTTAGAATCATAGGATCGTTTAGGTTGGAAAAGACCTCTAAGATCATCAAGTCCAACCGTTAACCTAACACTGCCAAGTCCACCACTAAACCATGTCTCTAAGCACCACATCTACTCCTCTTTTAAATACCTCCAGGGATGGTGACTCCACCACTTCCTTGGGCAGCCTGTTCCAATGCTTGACAAACCTTTCGGTGAAGAAATTTTTCCTAATATCCAACCTAAACCTCCCCTGGTGCAACTTGAGGCCATTTCCTCTTGTACTACTGCCTGTACTTGGGAGAAGAGACCAACACTCACCTCCCTACAGCCTCCTTTCAGGTAGTTGTAGAAGGCAATAAGGTCTCCCCTGACCCTCCTTTTCTCCAGGCTAAACAACCCCAGTTCCCTCAGCCGCTCCTCATAAGACTTGTGCTCCAGACCCTTCACCAGCTTCGTTGCCCTTCTTTGGACACGCTCCAGCATCTCAGTATCTTTCTTGTAGTGCGGGGCCCAAAACTGGACACAGTATTCGAAGTGTGGTCTCACCAGTGCCGAGTACATCCATGTCAGATGGGTTTAGTTCAGAATAGAACTGCCCAGAAAATTATTTCTCCCTTCCCCATAACACATTACAATTTCATTAAAAAAAGATGTTGATGATTAAGCAGACAATTGTGGATAAAATCATCTCCAAGTTTTTTGTTTTCCTGGTGAAAAATGCATGTTAAAAAGGAGCTTCTTCCTCAAAAAGTTCAAAGGTCATGTTTATGTGTAGATTCAAGTAAACAACAAATTCGTTGGTAACATTTTGATCAAGACCATTATTTGCCCTAGATGATAATACAAGTTAATTCACAACCAAAATGAGGTATAACTTTAATCTGTAAAGGAAAAAAGTCCTAGGGATTACTACTGTACTATCACTAAGTGTAGGATGCTTCTGCAAAAATACGTTAGGGACAAAAGTTTCAAATGTGTCTAGTAAGCTGAAATACCCTAAAATGGAGGTACCAAGATCTTTTGGTTTGGAAACTGTTTTTGTCTCATACACCCATAGTGCTTGATATTTTTGTCCTTTTCTGCTCTGCAGCAAGAAGGTTGTTCTTACATGCTGCCATCTGCAGTGGACACATGTGATCTCATGACAAGGAAGGGCATGTAAGGCCCTCCAGAAAGAGGAGAGCTTGGGGTCAGCTGTGGGTCATCACAGTAATTCATTGTGATAACTCACTGCCCAAGTCAGAGAAGTCCCCAGGAAAAAGCACAGCAAAGTGTGAGCTGGGGGCTAGAAGAATTGCTCTGGCATGCAGTATTTCAGATATTTCTTACCTCTGTCCCAAAGAACCCATTTTTCTCATTCTTTCCAGAATTTTGTGATGCTGGCATGTAAATAATGAAGTCAGAAGTTGTGTCAATGACTTCGGTAAGAAACACTAAAATTCAGTATTTCTTTTCATTTTTTTATATAATCTAGACAGGACTGTAGGAATCCTGTGGAAGTCAGGGCTTCAAAATCTAGATTTTACAATATGTGTTTGGAAGCATTTATAGTACAAAAAACCATGAGGACATTCTGCCACTCTAAATGCGTTTATATTTCAGGTATATGATAACACCACAGTTTCAAAAACAAACATCTAAAGAAATGTTTTTTTAAAAAGAAGATATTTGTGGCTTAATGTTGAATGACGATGTTTGAAGAAATCTGGAATGGTATTAATCATTTAAACTACTCATTGATTTAAATAAAAATGCACTGACAGATGAATACGCATGTACTGGTCACATTAACCTGCCTTCACTAAAAAAGACATTTCATGTAATACAATGAAATGCTGCAAAAATGAGTCATTACCTTCTAAATCTAAACTAAGACCTTTAAAAAACTGAAATAATGGAAGGCTTTTAAAAGCCATGTTTCCATATTTTTGGAATACGATGCCTCCATTTTAAAGGCTTGATTTCTTTAAGTATTTAGAAATCCCTTCCCACAGCCATTCAAAAGAGTATTGAAAAGTCAGTGCCTGATTACTCAGTTCTTCGTGACTTGGGACCTCAAAGCCCTATGCAGCATCAGTGACTGTCACATCAGGAAATACGAGCGTGAATTCGCAATGCTTTTGCTCGATACACCGGAACTAAACCAGTTTTCAGTGGAAGAGGACAAGGCTTGTGTCTCGGTTCTTCACTTCTCAGTCTACAAACCTGAAACAGGAGTAGCGGGAGGGTTACAGAGGCATCTTCAGGCTTTCAGTATTCTCCTCGGTTGCTGCATCAGTTTAAACAGCTGTAATTTATATCATGCTCATAGGAGGAATAGGAAGCAGTAATCTGCTTTGTAGCCACAGCTCCTATTTCACGTGTTCCACCCAATGCCATTATTTAAAGATTGGCTTGTGCAACTTCTCTGTTTATTACTGGTTTGGTTTTCCTTTTGTGCAAGAATCAAGCTGACAGCTAAACACGTGTACCTAAAATATGAAATCATGCTCAACAAGAAAAAACTAATTAAGATGCTATACTCTTGGCCCATGCCCTGAACACTGACAGAAATGCACTGCAACTGTGCTGTCCTGAGAATGACAGAGATGCAATGGCAGAATTGCAAGATACGGGTACTTGTGCTCCAAGAACAGCGTATGGGAGCCAGGGTTCAGGCTGCAGTAGCAGCTGTGGAAGACAAGTTTAGGCATATGATAGGATGACGGACGGTAAGGCAGTAATGAATCCAGGGAATAGAAAGATCTTCAGCTACCAAAGGGACCTTGTTAATACCTCTGAGCATGCCTTTTTGGTTAATCCTGGCATGAATTGTAACATGCCAAAAGGGAGGCAAATGCCTTTCTATCCCATATATAGCACAAGAGTCTTCTTGGCATGGTCAGAGCCACCCCCACAACCTCTCTTCCCAAAATGCAGCCTGCACACAATAGGGAGAACAGAAACACACCACTTCTCATATGGCTTTTTTAACAAAGCAACTCTAAGAGCATAGTGACAGAAATTCTGGTATGGGACTGCTTAAATTCAGCTGGTCACGTGCTGACCCTTCCTTTGGACTTCTTAGTCTCAAAGTTTAGTGTTTTGTACACCAAAGGCAAAGTCAGTCTCCTTCATATCCTGGGTGGGTTGATAGGTGACTCGTATCACAGATAGTCAGCAGGACTGAACAGTGGTTTTTTGCAAGTTTCCAGCACTCCCCAGGAAGGTGTCTTAGCTGAAGGACTCAGAACCCACCACCTTTGTGCAAGAGGATTACATTATTCCTGATGCAGTAGGAATAAAAATCATTCTGTATTGTAATATGAACACAGTGTAGCATTTTTGCAAAGCAAAAGCCTCCAGCCACAACATCAGCAAGAATTAAAACCACACTTACAAGATGTCCAGATACGGTATATGTTTTATCATTATTCTGCAGACATATGTTTTGTGTGACTTGGTTCATTTATTTCCTCTTTGTTTTCAAAAGCTAACACATGGCCCTGAACAAAAATTACACTTAATGTTTTATTTGTTCAACTCAGTTAAAATCACAGTACTTGTTTTGTGGAGTTTTACATAATGATGTGCTGTTTTGTATGACTTTTATGTAATTTAATTTCAGTAAACTAGCCTGAAATAAGTTAGAAAGTCTACAGAGAGTTTGTGAATTCAGTGCTAGGGACTTGCATTTTACACATTTACTCATGTTAGACTTAAAATTTGATTTGTGTGTGCGAGTTAGTTGCTTCCCTGTCCCTACATGGAGATAAAACCCACAATGTGCGACAGGATAAATTCTTCCATCTTATCCAGGACTGGAAGGGAGGGCTGCTAAACGCTGACTTATCTATTCAAATGGAAGACTACTGGAAGAAAAGAGATGGTTCAGGAAAGCCATTTTTCAAGTACAGATTTCAAAGAGGTGCAAACTGATTGTCTACTGGCAGGCTGGGATTGCCTGATAGCACTGATGGACAGACTGGATGAAGGAGATACGTGACAAAGGAGATGAGAGATGACAGTCCCTCACTGATCAGTCTGGAAAATGAACAACAAAATGTCAGCAGGATAAGACAGACTGTATAAACTGGGGGAGAAGCCATAAGCTGGAGGAAACCTGGGCATCTCAAAGACGCTGACCAAGACCCACAATACACCATAGAGCAGTGAGGAAACCAGTGCAGTTTCCTCATTTGTTGTTTGGTCCAGATCTGTTAATATTTTTTGACAAACCTAAAGGATCTTTTTTGAACAGACCCCCCACCTTGCTGAACAAGGCTGGACCTCTGGGAAGGAGTGTGCTTGAACAGGGGGAAATGAAGGGATTAACACAGGCTTTGAGGCTGAGGTCCTGTTTTTGTGGAAGGGTAGCACATGTGGCTGGTGTTCCTGAAAGCCAGGAAGAATGCTAGTGTGGCCGTATAGTAAGGAGAGTCTAAGAGAGAGATGACCCTGAGTGATGGGGCCAAACTCATCGGTCAAGTTGGGGTTGAACTAAGGGAGCATCTCTGCCTGCTCAGACATGGCTCCACTGTAGCAGTGAATCAGAAATGAGACAGAAGTGACTCACAAAGGATGAAAAAATTCACCATGGGTACCCAAGATGGCAGGAGGCTACACAGCTCTGAAAACCCCACAGTGTGTCTAACTGCAGCAGTAAGTACCCAACAACATTAAGAAGTTGGTGCTAGGTCACTTTTGAAAACAACAGCTGAGTCTTTCTGAAATTGTTTCCCCAAACCCGACTGTTTCTCCTGAGGAAGCCCCTGGAAAACAAAGGAGCCGTCAGATTTGTAACACTCAAGACTGCATTTCGTGTCCTCATCCTCCTCCATTTGCTTTCCTTCCTCTTTTTTTGCTTCTTCTGCTTTCGTACGGACAACGTATTGAGCAGTGGGATTTTGACATCAGAGGAGAAACTGGTTGCGACAGAGAGAAGCATGACGAGCAGAGAAAGAGGAAAGAGAGCAGCACGCAGATGCTAGCAAGCTTGTCACGTATTCAGCACTGCTCGTCAGCTGTGACTGCACACTGCGCTCGTAATTTTTATATGACTGCCATGAAGGACTGTGTTCCTTCATTCTTGCTTCAGCTGAAGCTACACTGCAGTTACAAAGGTTCAGAAACGCTCAGCATGCATGTTTTAAATTACAGCTAATTCATTTTGATACGCCTTTTTCTTGGATCCGTAGACAAAATGACTGCAGCGGGGTTTGGAAAAATCAAAGTCAGGTTTCCCTGGGAGACACACATCAAGCTATGGCCGTGTCTCTGGAGTGTTGCAATACAGCTTGTAGCAACCAGGGAGAAATCAGTTCTCCTTTCCATGGCAAGGGTTTGAAAAACAAAACAATTTCTTGTATCTTAAGAAAAACAGCTTCAGCGGATTGGTTAAGAAGACTTCCTCTGTATTTTTGGAGAACTGACCAACATCAGGACCACAGCTCCAACAAAGTCAAGATTAAGCCCGTTGTCTAAAGAGATCGTTATTATACTTAGATTTCTATTAAAGTTTCAAGGTAGCATGGCACTAATTTGCCAGCAAGAGGCAGGGGTGGGGGGAAGAGTAATGAAGTTACAGTCCTTTATTGTACAAATGCAACTTGAGACTTTTTTTTAGGATGTTATCTATCAGCCTGTCTGACAAATGTCTGTCTGGTAATAATGTATCTGTCTGCTGAAACAAGCCTAAATAATGCAACATTATATCAATAATTAATAGGCACATAGGTCAACAAGTTCAAGATTGTTACAGGCAAACCAGATCTGAAGGAAACGGTTGGTTTCAGGCAGCTGGCAGGCCCGACATGGCAAGTGCAGCTTTGCAGGAAAACGAAGGCAAGAGTGTTTGCAGCACAAATGCCAGAGCACGGTGCGCAGGGGACACAGCTCTCCTGCTTACATCTGCTCGGTCCAAGCTTACTCATGGAAAATAGGAAGCCACCCAGCTGGCACTTCCCAGGGAATAGGGGATCACTCCATTTGAGGAAGAGGGGCAGACCCTGCCCTTTGATTAATACCTTCACTGAAATTCCCAGAAATGCTACGTTCACCACCAAAAGAAGGAGGACACAGCTCTAGAAGTTGCTGTTTCCCCCACTGGATGTCCAAATCTGACACATAAGATAATTTTTTTATCTCTAAATAAAAGGGAGGCTTTATCTCACCTACCTTTACCTGTCTGAAAGTTAGGTGCCAGAGACTAGCTGAGGCTTTCCCTATAGTCAGAGAAACACATGTGCTCAGACAACAGCTCACGTCACCTCAAGGAAAGGTTTCTAAGAGGGATGGAAGGAAGCACCCTCTGAAAGTGCCCCTCTCCACAGAGGGAGAGCAGACAACTACCTTGGACTAGACAGTTTTTAGATGGCTAAACATGGTCAAATGAATAAACCCCATGCAAAATGTTGAACTCTGCATGCTTCCCACGACTGAGTGGTCCAGGGAACATCAGTGAGATCATATCTCCTGGAACAGCGGCAGCAGCACCAAAGGCAGGTTGATCTTTAAGCCTCCAGAGGTGCGTACACAGGTCCAGTGAGCTCTGAGGCACTGCAGCACACCCGGACAGAAAGAGAAGTTAGCTCACAGAAGACAAAAGCAATTAGAGTATCCTGTGCTCTTGATTTGGGTATCTAACTTCTCTAAGTACATTTAGTAGCCCAGATGAAATGCAAGCAAAATACGTATTGCTGATTTTAGCAGAAGCTGATGATAACAATAGCTGAGGTCACCTACCAACCAAGACAATTTGTCCCTGAAGTAACCTGAGCTATTTTAAAATGGAAAGAGAAAAGAATCAAACTTACCATATGAAAATTAAATCAAAATCAGAGAAAACATCAAAATAGAAATACAGAGAATGAGGTATTAAAATAATAATATCTCTTCTGAGAAGAATGCAGAAAGTCACAGTATTTTGCTAATTGTAATTCCTCACTAGCAGTCAAACCAGGAGTGTGGACTCCCATCTGATACAGAAGCCTCCTGACATTACTTGGGATCCAGGGACATAAATACAAGATTGAGGTTGCTATTTGTAAAACAAACAGACGAAGGAGGCAGACTATGATTGTGAAGACTTCATCACCTGCAGTTATGGTCAAGTATCCACACAGCACATGTTCAAGCTGATCTATGCATGCACACACCCTACAGAATGGGACCCCTTAACAATAAAAATGTTACTAAAAATCTCAAAATATGCACAAGTATGGTGTGGTGTGAACACAGTATCTTGGTGAAGCAATTATACTGTGTATGTTAAACTTGCCTTAATAGTAGTAACTTGAATGCATGGGAGAAAGAATTAGATTTTGTCTAGGTTTGGTTTTGATTGGTCATTTGGGTTTGGGGTTTTTTTTTAACACAGGTCTTGTATAAGAAAACACAGCAAACATCACAACTACATTTTCAGAAAACCACAGCCTACTTACAACTGAGGCAGTACAGAAGGGAAACTGAAAGTAGAAAACAGAATCACAAGCTGCAAAGGCAATTCTAGTAACAAGTCATTTTAAAAAGCAGATGACCAAGATAGAAAAATCCCAAATTAATATTTACAGTAAACTTTGCTTTTAAAGTTGTGTGATAAGTTAGTTACTGAAGATTCTGTCAAAGGGATTTTCTTCAGAGTGAAGTCCTAGACCATATGGAGGCTGTTTTGTCCTCTAGCCTGTTTCTAAATAGAAAACACTGATTCTGCTCACTCAAGGAATTCCACCAAGCTCAGAGGAGTGACACCAACAACAAGTGAGGTCAATATGTGATCCATTTCTGAACTAAGATGAATTCATAATGGGAAAGTCATGCAGTCCCTCAGTTCATACAGTCAAGGCTCTTGAGAATGTGTTATGAAGCTTTTCTATTTCCTTCTTTTAACAAAGCACATGGCTTTTGGGTTCAAGCATGCAAAAGCACCAGAGGACTTGTATGCCTCACCTCATATTCAAGAGACCTAAGCACTTGGGAGTAGGTTCTACAGAAATTAGTTCCTAAACGCTGGAGCCACTTTTTCTTTCAAACCCTCTGCCCAGATAACGCTGTGCTGCTTTCTTGGGAGTTTCTGACCCACCTAGGAATCCACCTGTGGTAGTGGTTGAGTGGGGCTGTATTCAGTCAGAGCGCACACCCACTGAATTATGGAAGTCTGCATTTAGCCCTATGACTGTAAGCTTTTACAATAAATACCAACACAATTTCTTTCTGTAACTTGCCTCAGGACCGAGGTACACATTGCCTAAGGAGGATGGGCCCTGGGAAGTGCAAAGGGCCCCGCATCGCTAGGCAGTGACAGAGGAGAAGGAATGCAGCACCCTGCTCCTAGTAAGGGCAATGTCTCCATCCCCTCCCAGTCCCCTCCCAGCTTCCATGGGAGCAAAACCAGCTGCTTAGGAGCCCCATTTATACATCCAAAATCCTGATGATGATCTGGACATGGCTAAATGATGAAATGTACCTCTGAGGGCACTTGCAAGTGATTCCAGGATGCAAGAGATTGAATAGGAAAAGGAAGTATCTGGTACCTAGACTTAGGTGGAGTATAAATTTTCTGAATTAAAGACACTACAGTTCTACAGAAATGATCAGATGAGAGGACTCCTAGCAAGACGTGTAGTATGTAATTTCATAAAGAGCCTTAGGGAAGTAGACACCCAATTCCCTTTCAATCTGAGTGGCTAATTCCCTTCTCCTCCTTTGAACATCCACCTAGGTTATGTGGGATGTCATCAGGTTCCCTGCTTCTCTCCTAAGGGTAAAACAGCAAAGGCCATTTTTTTTTCCAATGTATAGAAATGGATTTCCAAGGTTCACTGCTGGAGTAAGAGTAACTACCTCATAGTTCAAAAGTAATTACTTTTATCATAAAGATGCCTTTCCCTCAACTTAGTTGTCCTGACATCAGAAAGCATTGGTACACATGGTTCTCACCATCTTCTGACTCTTGCACAGTTCTATTCTCTGACCTCTCTTTATGCCAGCTCCACTTTTTTTGTACTAAGTTCCTCTGTTCTATAACGCAAAATACTTTTCAGCGATTTAGACAAAAGAGCTGGACTGCAAGAGGTACTGTGTTTTCATAGCAGAAGTTTGGAAGTCAGCAAATTCACATGGTTTGTTTTGTATGTACAGTTACTTGATCCCAACTCCTTTCTCACCCATATGGTAGGAAGGTTATTCTTTTATTCATGCCTCACAGTCTTTTAATGGATTTAGGGCACAGCTCTTAAAAATGTATGAGAGACAGGCATCACATGATTATGTTATGGATATTTTATGAGCAAGTCTGGGTGCATGCTGTGTGCTTGAAACAAAAGACTGCACAATTTGCTACCAGGGCAGGATCTGTGTTATTATGTCTTGCATTCAAGACTTCTGAGAAGTCTTGGACAAGAAAAACAACAAAACAAAGGCATGGGAGAGACACCCTGATCCAGTAAATGGGTCAAGACAGCACCGATACGCTGCATTCATTGTTAATAAGACCTATAATTCAGTCATTTGTCAGAGAACAAATCCGATTTAGGAAGCAGCAACCTGGCCCATCCTTTTTTATGGGCTGTTATTTGGGGGTTGCATTTTTCAGTTAATTGACTTAAACTACTACCTTGAAAAGATGAAACTAGTACCTAGGGGTTTTTTACATTTGCACCTGCAGCAGCCATCATAAGATGTTTTGGTACCGAGAACCACTTCAGGCATTATTTATCAATGGAGTGATTAATTTACATCTGGAGCATAGACTTCCACTGCTGCTGGACTGACTAAAGGCTTTGGTTAACATTTTTCAAAGTATTCAACTGACAAAGAAGACATCAATGATGTTTAGGCATCTGAATCTTTCCGATGTGTTTTCAAAGAAACACACCTAAGGGAATCTGCTTTCCTGAGGAAGCTAGGATTTCCATTTCCATTTCCAGCTTGACTGCAATTCCTTTGACACATCTTCAGGGTAAGATCACACTCGCTGAGGCCTAGGTCTACCAATGGTTACTAAATGCAACAGGTTGGATGCAACCTCCAGCCCAGCAAGTCCTGAAAATGGCTGACTGCCAGACGCTGGGAGGGCAGCCCAGGAAGGAAAGCTACATTCACAGTTTCTTACCTTCTTTCCCTACGTATCTATGATGACTGATCCCCTCAAGACAGGACATGGGTAGGGTGGCCTCTTCTCCTAATCCAGTCCCAAATTTTCCTTTCATACTCTAATCACTGTGATCTGCAGGAGCAAGAGCATGATGAATAAGGACGTGATACTGGATCCAGACCTCCTTCCCTAGGGAGAGTTTCCACTGCATGCAACAGCGACAACCCAAATTCTCCATCAACTTCAGCTTGAGCTTGCAGACGCTGGCAGGTGGTGTTTTTTCTGTGTGTTGTAATCTCATTTTTCATGGTGGGCCTACATACCAGAAATGAAGCACTAAAGCTCCTGCAATGCTTAATCTATTCATTGAAAAGGATGGACACAGGGTGGAAGTAGGGATACACATGCACAACCCACTGCTCATCAGCCTTTCCAAACCTAACGCCGTCACCACCACTGCAAATACAGCAAACACAGCAAATGCTATTTATATTTTCTTCATTCTATTTATACTGTTTTCACTAATAGATAACTATAGAGCAATACACTCATGTGGTTCATTACAACTGGAGAGCTGAAGGAAACTGCAAAGCTAAGTACCAGTAACAAATACCCAAATTCTAACTGCAAGCACATGCATATACGGGCAGCACCCCATCTAAAGCTAAAACTGTTGGTGTTTTTCTGGTTACCTTACTCAGAAATGAGCTTTTAAAGAATCAGCTCTGCCAGAAATATAAGACTTAATCTTCTGTTTCAGTGCAGACTCATCACCAGGGAGGGCATGAAGGAATTTTTACACATTACTTTTACATGTCACTATCTCATTTTTCCTATGGGGAGATTTGAGTCTCTTACAATATATTCAATGGATCTACGGTTTATACAGCAACCCCATAATAATACTTAGAACATACACAGTCTTTTGTAAATATTATCTTATTATACCAAATGTAACAACTTCTATTTGCTATTTATGGGAATGCTCTTTCTCAAATGCTTCATAGTAGAGAAATGTAAATACCTCTGAAGTGGTAGTTTCTACAGAAACTTATTTTTCCACTGAATTGTAGAATAAACAGCCTAATTTTCTACTTTGCTTTAAATCTCACAGAAACCTGGACCATCTTTCCAAAGTGGCAGATAATAATACTTTGCAACTCTGTAGCCATTTATATCTTTGAAGCTTGCTGTAAATATGAATTACGCCTTCAGGAGTATCCTTAGGTAATATCATTAGTCTCACTAAGAAGGGGAGCTAAAACAGCAGTAAGAGACTTTATACAGAATAGGGTGTCACTGCCTAACAGCTTGATGTGCACTCACAATTTTATTGCTGGCTCTATGACGGTTCATCTTATCCCAAGCTCAGAAATCAGCACTTTCACTCCCATCAAGAAAAGGTCTCTCTCAGTAGTAGCTGTAGATTGAGGGCCAAATACAACCTCAAAACAGACAGCAACAGAAGTAGTATTTTTCAGAAGCTCTATTGATTTTGCCCAATGGATGTGTGAGGAGTTAGCAAGTTCATCTCGGGGTTGGCAGTGCCACGGCACAGCAAAGCAGGCCATGGAACAACACTGGTCTGGGGCTGGTTTGTCTACAACATTTGTAGCTTTCAAGAAAGCTAATACTGGGAACCCATTTTTCCTGGCATTGACACAGCCTGAAGAAGTTCCCATAAGAGCAGGAGTGAGTAATTTCTGTCCTCCCCTCAGCCCATTAGGGAATGCTGTGCCCACTAGGTTAGTTGAGGAAGGAAGCTGAAACTCAGTTGGGCTGAGCAACCACTTCAGATTTTTTTGTTACAACACTTTTTTACAGGGAACAAACACAACAACATTTAAAACACGGCCCCAATTGCCCATGAACGATGCTTTCCAGTAAGGAACCTGCAACAAAGAGGCCTGTCCCTAGACCCCTTCCCACTGCCCTGGGGCTGTTTCTGCTCCTTAGGCTGCTATGGAAAGCTGCCTGGGCATCAGGCACTTCATCACCCAAGGTGTTTATGTGCCAGCTCTTCATGTGGCTAATTGTGCTGCACATCCCCGTTACCGCCGTCCCCAGTCCTGCACAGATGCTGTATGTTAGTGCTGAGATCAGAGCTGTAGGAGTCAGCCCTCCTCCACACACCAGATGGCTCGCTCTTCTGCGTTTGTTTTTAGTGCTTACCTATCTGCTCCTCAACTTGTGATAGTCATGTGGATTTGAGAAGGGAAAAAAGAAAACACTTCCCCAACAACACACAGAAAAAAAAAAATCAAGAAGTTTCTTTTCCACGTTATCTCAAAACACAGAATATACACAAGAAGCATTCTGAACCTCCTCAGAAAGGGGAGAAATCAAGAAATAGGGGCGGTCAGAGATGTGGAAAGTTCCTCAGTACCTGAACAGTGTGGACAGCTTGGTCAGTGCTCCCTCTGCCCCAGAGATAGGAGGAGACACACTTCAGACTAGAAAACTACATTGCCTAACATTTTGGCTGGCTTCCAGTTTCACTGCATAATGAAGAGCAGGTATTTTCCGCTTTAACGTTCTCCTTCCTAAAACAGTGTATTTAAGAGATGGTAAATCTGTCTAAATTTAGCAATCATCAGAATCTATCATCTGATTTCACTCTCTCACTTTTAGGAATCAACATGTTTTCATTATATCTAAACAAAACAGCTTGTACTTTTGCACTACCTTTGCAGTAAATAAACATGTAAATATATAAATAAATAGAAACTAGTGCAAGTGAGGCATTTTACAACTGTGTGATATTTCTTCTCTGGACTTTTTCAAGCCAGTACACTCCCACTAACTGTTGTGATTTATTCTGCAAGTTGAACGGGATCCAGCTCCTGGGGGTATATAATTATGTCTAAAAAAATTTTCTCAAACTTGATTACGTGAAGAAGCCTGAAAGTGCGACCCATCTGCATTCTCAAGACTTGCAAACAAGAAAGCAAATGGGGAGCACTCTAAATGAATTTTTTAAAAATCATCTTAGAAACATCTTGCAAAAGCCTATCTCAGATTTGTGGATACTTGACGTAGACAAGTGTGGTAATGCTTACATGCTAAAATAGAAGATAGGTCATTTTATCCCTAGAGCCTTGGATCATGTCATGATAGCATTTGCACTGGTGGCCAGCACCTGGCGCTCCCTCTCTAGTAACCCTCACTTAGAGTGATAAGCAGGTCAGAAGCAAATCCAAAACATGATGGGGTCAAAATTGTATCTTGTAATCAAGTTGTAGTGAAGGCAAGCAATAGGAGGCAACAGCTCAGTTCACAGCAAAAGAGATATGGCAAAGTATCTATTAAGAATAGGTAGCTCTATAACGAAAACACCCTCAACCAACTATGCAAGCAGAGCTGCTTTCCCTTGATCCTTCCTTTCCTGTTGCAGATCTCTCCCACCTCCTCCTTTGGGCTTCTTGGCTGTACAGCCGGTGCAACCAAAGAGCACGCAGAGGGGTGATGTGTGCTAGGTGCCTCCTGCTTCCTGCAATGAACTAAAAGAGTGTCCAACAACCCACAGGAGTGATGGCACTGCTAATACCATTGCTGTGGCCTGCATCGATATGGCCAGAAGTGCATCATCGCTTCCAGACAGGGATATCAGTTTTCAAATGAACCAGAAAGACAAGTGTTATCTCAAATAGGCAAGCTGGGTATCCTCATGGAAAAAGCCAGGCTTTTTTTTTCCCATCACTGTATTGTCCTCCGTTTTCTTCCTAGGGCTAGGACTTGATGAACATCCATTTTCCTTTTCCCCACTGCTAATGTCTCTGTTGCTCTCACATCCTGGTCCCACTTAACTACATCAGGGACCTTCCATACCACAGAACCCCATTCTCCCCATCAGCGGTTTCATTTCCTCCCCCACTTCTCCCATCGCCAAGAGCCCTATCTCCTCCTATTCCCAGCGGAGAGCACTTTGCTCCCCATCTGATTTGAATTCCTCCCTCCCTATGTGGGCGATGAATCATTCAGAGTAATGGCATTTTAAAAACTCTACAGAGAAGGTAGGTAGACTCAAACCTGAGTGGGAGTGCTTATAAAGTACAACGTTAGTGGGTGCCTTCAACCCCAAGACCAGAAGTTCCCAAACTTTCCTGGTGTATGAACAGTGCCTAAGGGCTGGATGCTTCCTCCTGGACATATGTGTTGATGGCAACTACCACAGCCAAAACCAGTGCCATGTTATATATATGAATATATAACATTTAATATTTAATCTTTATTTATCATTTATCATTACTATATCATATAATTATATGATACCATTAACATATCATAGATTACAGAAGATTCAGAAAGAAGTTAGTTAGAAAGATTATCTAGAAGAAAAAAAAAGTAAAAATTGAAAAAGTGTGTTTCCATTCCATTTTAACATTTGGGGGGACAGGCTTCTTACCATGAAATGCTTCTATGTCATTAATAGTGCCCTTTCTATGAAGAACCACTGAATATAACATTTTTCAACTCGTGGCTTATCAACTACTGTCTTTTCTGATGAAAGCGGAGTTTAATTCTTATCTTAGCCCTGCAGAGATTATCTTAGCTCATGCATCACCAACAAAAAACCCTTCTAAATACAGGGTGATTGGAAACAGGGGTCATATAGTCTCACTATAGCCCATGTCTCAGGAACATTTTCATTCTGAGTCACAATTTGATTCAAGGCAAGAAATAAAATTTTTACTGATGGAAGTTCTGCAGTATTCTTTATCACCTGAGCACATGAAACAGAAAAGCTACGGTATGAATTTGTCCAGAACTTGATGTGATTAACAAATAGCATGTTATTTAACGGCTTTATTCAGAACACCTACATGTTTTGTTCCTGTTACTTGTACAGCTCTTACATGTGACAAAGAGACTAGTTTTTCAACAGAGGAGGGAGAAGGAAAGGGAACAGATTATGGACTTTTAAGCATGTCTTTTTTCTGAGAGGCAAATATAATAACAGCAATATAGGGCTCCATACCAGCTACATCTCAGTGACTCCTTTTAAACTTGTTTAGCCTATAATTGAAGGATAATTTTTCTTCTTGCCAACTCTGTCAGCTCACACTGACATCAGAAAACCCAACAGTGTTCTTTCTGCATTATGTTTCATCACCAGTAAAGAATTCTGAAAACTAAATTTTCCTCTAGGTGCATGAGTATAATCCTTAAAATTATGGCATTGGTTATATTTGCACAATACCCTGTACCCTGCAAAAACTTTGCGGTGCATACATGCTCCACCAGTCACTATCTGCTCTAGGGTGTCCTGCTTTCTGCTCCAGCCATGAAGCTACAGCTTTGCCACCACTGAAGCTGCCTAGCTTGTTCGCTCAACTGTGATTGACGTTTGACATTCAGAGCTCCCCAGCGCATCCCCCAGAGTCAGGTCTATGTAGCTGTATGTGCCTCTGGGATTTCAGCAGGTATAAGCTATGCCTGCCTGAAGTGAGCATCTTTTGCTCCGGGAAAGGTGCATTATGCATCTGTACTGCCATCCAACTTCCATGGGTACAGATCTGTTCCAACCACCTTTTATGCACTTCCTGCCTGAACAGGGACAGAAATAAGGAACTATAGAGCTAAAACCTCAAGTCTCTAAAGAGCTAAAGACCAGTGTTCTCTACATACCCCAAACAGTGCTCAGAAAGAGCTCAGGCTGACATAAAAATCCTACAGTCTGTTACAGGACTGAGAGAAAACTTAGCAGACAGAAGGATGTTGTGTTGCCTTTTTGGAGGAGTCACCTCTTACGTCAAAAAATCTATTTAAAACCAATAAAACTTGTTTTCCTTTGGTCATGCTTCTTCTGTGTCTGATCCTGCCACAGTTCAGATTGCCATGGTGTAATTAAAGAGACCACAAGTGACAGAGAAAACAAAATATGTGCAAGTGTTACATACAAAAGTATTGAGGATAAAAATGATTCTAAAAACTCATTTTTGAGCAAACTGACATTGCAGGTTTTTTCACTTGGATTTCAGACAGAGGCTAGCAAAATTTACAGTAACAAGCATTTTAATTCTCACTCAAATCAGAGAGTGACTCAGCACTGCAAGGAAAAGCAAGACTAAATGTTGTGAAGTTTTGACAAACCCAGCCGAGGAATGAGCAAGCAGGAGTCCAACTTGGAAGCAGACATGGAGTTTGCATCTGAGGAAAACTTTGCTGATTATATTTTGGAGGGGGTTTGTCACAGGGCAGTCTCACTGCAAAGTCAAATCCCACGCATATATTGAATCCAGTGCCAAATAATTCCCTTCTGGGTATACAGCCGGTCAAAGAATTCCATGAAGCCCTTCCTTACCAAGGAAGCCAATTCAAAGGCCCCAAATACATACAAAAAACCCCACTTTCTTTCCATGTTTCTCAATCGCAGGCACCTCTTTCTGGCTTCAGGGCAACTCTACCACTATTTTCAGACTTCTCATCTTTCACCCGTATCCACAAGACAGCTGGCCCTGATGAACTCACCAGCCCAGCCTCTACTTGTCTCTGGCTAGGGGTAACTTGTACTGGTTACAGATACTGTTTCTTGAGGGCAACCCTTAGATAACCTGCACACTCAGATAACCCCCAGTTCCCTTCCTGCATCTCTTGACAGATCTGTCGATTTGTCCAGCTTCTGGAGGAGACACTCTGAAACCAGGAACGGAGGGGTCAGATGAGGGGTATCGGAGATAAGGAAGATGGAGGGATCTGGGGGAGGGCAAGGGGAAAGGGAGGGGGTTACGCAGGACCAGAGGCTGGACCGGAATCGTAGTGTAAGATGCTTTGGGGCGAACTTGCAGTGCGGCCTGCAAACCTCTGTGATCAACACAGCTGGCAAATCTCAGTGTGAATCTCTTTAGTTTCCACACTTTGTGTACAAAAAGAATATAAACATTTTTCTTTCTCTGGGTAATTCTTATGCAAATAGAGGCAAGGTCCAGTTATAACAAGCTGCTGCTCCGCCGTCCAGGTTCACATCAAGTCTCTGCTTCACAGATACCAAAACATGAACACATCACAGCTGGGAAGAAAAGCTTCGTTTCAAATGCAGTCTGGAACAAGAGACGAAAGTTGGCGGTCAGAGCAGCAGCTAGTATAACCTCAAATCTTCAGGAGAAGCCATCAAGGGACACTAAGACTGATCTCTTCCTCTGCCTATTGCAACGCATCTGCTTGGGCTGGGATTCCAGGCCATTCCCTTACTGACAAACGTCAGCAAGCAGTGTGTGCTTTTGAAGGCTATTACATCTGTGTCCTACTCACGCTCACTCCAGAGGTTCCTGTTTCATATCCTGTTCTGATTGCTCTACATTTATCATGTAAATCAATTTCAAGTACACACAGGGGAAAAAAATTAAAGTTGAAATGCATAAAGATTATAACATATGAGAATTTGTTAGGGGTTATAATAAAGCTTAGTGTTAAAACCACACACCCACTGCACAAATACATGGGCAATACAACACAATGAGCTGTATTTCAGATGAAAGCTAAGGTGCAAAAATAAGTCATTTGGTTTCCAGCAGCCTTCTAACATGCACCTTCAGAGACCTCCCAACTTTTAAAGTCCTTACAAACATCACAAACCGAATGCTAGAGCCAGCAACTCTTATTCATCCAAATAAACTGCACTGATATAAGTAAGTTCTTCAGAGGCGGTGGATCTCTGTGAGACAGGAACAGTGAGCAGTAACAGATACAAGCACTTCAGTGAATCTGAAGGGAAACATTTCTCTCAAACAGTCGGAACATGTTGCAGAACTTTGGAAATGCCCTGTTTCTTGCCTGTTAGAAAGAAATTTTTTAATTTCTAATATACAGATCGTTTTACATCTGAAGGCCATACTGCTGCATGGACATTGCTCTGACAAGGCAGACTACGTAGCCCTTTTTGCCATCAGAGAGCTCCTGAAGGCTGTGGTGCCTGTGCCTGCTATTCTTGAAAGCAGAGATGGGATTACAGGCTTCTGTGGGGCATCCTCAACTCACACCCACAGAGACCCAACATGCAATTCTCTGCCGACATGATTTTTCCTACCATCTACTCCTGTGCTGGGCACTAATCCAGGGGAGTTAAAAAACCCTCCCCCATGACACCCACTCAGCACTACAGTATCTGTTTCCCAATCCTTCTGATAAGTCTGCCTGTTATTCTGTTCTAATATTGTCCCAAACACAACAGTACGCCCGTAAGTTAAACAGCAAAGGAGCATAATTCAAACTAAGCATTTACCTGCAAGCAGTTTTCCAACAAAAGGGGTAAAAAGATAACCCAGCTCAAACCCAACAGAGCATCACAGCTACTGTCTTTAGTGCCTGTGATCCTCTAACGTGACCATGCCAGGACATCGAGGGCTACATGCAGCAATCAGACTTGAAATATTTCGTGCAATAAAATGCCAAGTGCAGGCTGTTTGGCTCTGGTTTTCGTGCTGTAGGTTACAAATGTTTTGACAAATTTATCTGACTTGAAATCAGTAAATAAGCAAGTTCTAAGATACTTGATGTGGGAACTGTATTTCCCTGATAGAAATACATTCCCATACTACCTCTAAAGGGAGTGTAAGTCTTCAGTGAGTAATACAACAGTCCTACTCCTATAGCCTACTCAAATTGTCTCTGAGATTACCTATATCCACCAAGCAAGAACTGCAACACACAGTTACTGCTGTTTTTCAGTAAGATCTGAGAATAGACCAAACTCTCCAAGTTACTCAGTTAACGCTATAGTGTGCTGTGCTAAGGGCATGCTCCTATGAGCAATGCTTAAACCTTCTGTCAGCTCTAAAGGTGCCATTTAAAAGACTGGTAGTAGTTCCTATTTCAAGCTAACCTTCATTGACAAACAGCAGTTATTTAGAAGTTGGGCTTCAGGATTCACATGCATTTCCTCTCAATCTCTCCAAGACAACATGAAGATCTTTTTTCTTCCAACTCCCAATATGAGATATGCCCTAAAAAAATCTCCTGGATCATTTAAATACCAACATAAGGATTATCCCAACTGAGGGAGAGAAAGAGGGGGGTGTATACCACATGAAAAAAAGGATTCCTCCTGCATCACTGGTTCTCCTTAGAAACTTAGAGGAGACTGTTTTGTGTACACAACACTGTCTCTGTTTTACAGACTTCTTTAAAGTCTGAAGAAAGGGATGTTGTGAAAAGGAACTCCTACAGTGTGCAGCTCATTTAGTCTGCCTTTAGATCAACCCAGATGGAGGAGATAGGGCCCTCATGGCTTGCTTCACCTTCATCTCTCCCCTTCTGGGAAGGGTTTCATCAGTGTCACAGAGAAGATGTTCAAGAGTGCTGCATTCTTGAAGCATAAAAACCCTTTTATTTCACTACAGGCACAGCAGATCCAAGTGGATCACAGAGAAGGTTATTTTTGCCTATTTATAGGACCTCACAACTCAAACAGGTTGAAGACTCAATGTGCAAATAAATGCAACTGAGGAACCAAAGAATATGGTTTTCTCAGTCACTAAAAACACTCTGCTCTTTTTGATCTTCATTTATGTCTGTCTTTCTATGTCCTAAAAGAAACCTTGAATGTTGCTTTATATATATTTAACCATTTCTAATGTACTATAAAGAACAGTGAAGAGTTTACTCTTCCCTGAACATGACTCAAAGGCTTCAAATTTATTCAGACAGGAAAGTGCATACCTTTTTAAAGATAAATTATGTGACTACAGAATCAGATATAGTTAATATAGTGTGTCCTCATTCTCCAAGGGGGAAAAAAAGAGAGATATTATCACCATGAAATACCAGCCACAGATTAGATAGAGTATGAAAGAAAAAGATTAAAATGCGGATTGTGGCTCTTGTTCAGATACACATCTTTAGCAGAATAAATTTCACCTAATAAGTCATTTTTGCTCCATCAACCAACCACTAATCTCTGGTAATGGTGTTCCAAGTTACCGACTGAGTTGAAATACATGGAAAATGAACACAGCGTGCAGATCCTGGATACCTGCATCTGTGACACTGTTGACACACCAGAGGCTCAGTGTACTCCTGCTGCAGTCATGTTTCCTGTTTCTATAAACATGCTCTGTTTGAAAAGGGGCTACTACGGGCACACATGTGCAGTTTATAGCTAGTTTTGTGCCAACATAAATCAAGCCCAAATGCCATCTCAGTGACATAATGTAAGACTTATGCTTCAGGGAGTCCACATACATAAGTAAGTGGGTTCCAAAGTAATTAATTTGAGGAGTCCACTTACTTATATTTCAATCTCACAACCAGACAGACTGCCTCGTGGTTCCCTTGGCTTTTTAGCGTCAGACTCCCCAAATTTTGCTCTTCCATTTCCTTCACTTCCTCACCTTTCAGGGTCAGAGCTTAACACTGCAAAGGGAAATGAAACAGAAAAAAACAAAACAAAACAAGCTGCGCAGCACATTAAAGCCATGTCTGACATTCAGAGTTACATGGTTCATTATTCAGCTACAGGTATGAAGCAGTACACAACTCACAGTATAAACATGGTTTAAAAAATAATGGAAGTTTTCTAAATGCATCCTCAGTCAAACAATGTCTTTTTAAATGTATTCTATTCAGTGTTCAAGTCAGCTGAATTCTAAATTGCCTTTTTTTTTTTTTTTTTTTTTTTTNCTCTTAGACTTCCCTCAACTTTTGGTGCTCTAAATGCACCATCTCTGAAGGGAAGGTGTTTGCAGACCAAGCCACAGAAATATATGCTTCTGCTTGTTAGAGAGGATGGATCTGTCTGCCAAATGTCTCCTCCTGAGTTGGACCAAGAGAACTGCCATCAACCTGTGGCTCTTGCGGAATTCCTGCTCTGACTGCATCATTAAGCAGCATCCTGCACGCCAGTCTGCTCAGAGAAACTGACTTGCTAAAGTCAGGATCCAATTTCTTTCCCAGGAAAATCAGAAAATTAACTCCTACTACATTCTCTGGAGGCTGGATCAAATGTAAGTGAAGAGATATGCAATTAGTCATTGGACAAAATGGCCCATCCAGATTCAAGAGGAGAGATGTTTTACGGGAAGTAATTAGTTTTTGCTTACTCAATTTATATACGCTTCCCTGAGTCAGTGGGCACGAGGCCATTTAGCAATTCATGGGATCAACCTTAAACCAAGGATTCCCATGTTTTCACAGCAGAGAAAGCTGAAACTGTTTCACACAGCCAACACAAAGGTTATTAGCTTGGTCCCACATTTCTCCCTATAAGATGTTCACACCTCATGAGGACGTCAGAGGGATTACAGCATATTTTTGCAGATCCTAGTCTATTCTTAAACTGCAGTGTTTCCATATTTGTTTGTGCAATACTAGTGCAGAACCTGTTTCTATCAGACAGACTGCTTCAGTCTTCAGGCTTTTTAAAGAAGAGAGAATAGTGATAATATGGACATTTCCAATGAGATCTCCTCTGGTTCATTTTAAATGTTCAACCTCACTTTCAGAATGGATTTCAGCTTTGTTTCTGATTTAGTCTCATGAATGTGTAGCAAGTGCCAGGGCTGCCTCAATACTTAATGCATGTATTTCCAGGAGTTTCTATAGAGGTCATCATTCTAGCGTGATCGATATATAATGAAGGAATATGAGAAGCCAGTAAGAGAGGTCAGACTTCACAGACCTACTGAGAAAGGCCCAAGAAAAGAACATGAAAGCTGGTAACAGAGTATGAGAAAGCATGGCAATGACTAACCTTTGCTGATAAGTGTTTACATAACTAAACTTTTACTAAACTACTAACCAGGCAGAAATGAAAGACCCTCACTTCCAAGTGGATTATTGCATTTCTTCTTCTTTCTCATTTTGGGACCTAGAAAATCAAATTTCAGAAAACGATGCTATGGTTTTGAAAACCCTAATACAATTTGCTGAACACCAGTGGCTTTTTCTACAACAGCTTAAACAGACATACAACTCTTCCATGATTTTGAAGATGTGAGGGAGGAACCAGATTTTTCTTTTTTCTGGTTACACTTGGAATTCTTCTGTGCTTGCCCTGTGTCTGAAGAGATGTAAACAGAGGGGAAAAAATGTGGCTAAAGGAGTTAATCAACAACATAAAAAAGTGCATATGTACACTCATATGGAAACAAAGAAAACACGCAGAGAGTTAAGTTTCTTATAAGAATCTCCTTTATTTTAGAAGAGAAAATGTAATGATTGTATGATTTTTATGTTTATGTAAAGATAATGAACAGGTAGAATAACTGAACAAAGCCATTAAACGAGACTAAACTTCCCAGATACAATTTAACTTAATTCATGCTCATATATGACCCTCTTCCTCATGTCAGAAGACAATTCAGTCTTCAGAAAAATCAAATTAAATGTTCAGAATTTTAAAGGGTGCATCTGTAACTCAGAGGTGAAACAAAAGTAGCTTTTGAACAAGTCATCCCAAATTTAGAAACAAACTCTTCTTCTGCTACAAGGCAAATGGGTGATTCTTCCAACCCAGGGATGAGAGAGTCCTGAAAAAAAAAACCCACTGCAGTAATCAGCCACATTTAACACAGTAATAAATGAGATGAGAGTGGAGGAGTTAAAATGAATGTGCAAGTAGGAAAGAAACGCAGCACAGACTTGAGGCTTGTGTAAATTTTTTTAGTTTTTAGGAAAATAAATGTCTTCCATCACATCCTGTCTCTTGCTTTCATGATCATTTTGCAATTTCCAAATTTTTACCAGCTAAAAAGAACAACGCTCTACTTCACATGTGATGGTAGGATAGCCTATGGTGATAAGATGATATCCTATGCCAGGTTAGGGATCTTTCTGGTCCTTCTTGTATCTGTGGTTGTAACCACTAACAAAAATTTAGCAAAAAAGTAAAAGGATGTTTGCAATAGGCAGCTATGGGTAAATCTGCCCAGAAGAAGTTTTTTTCTTCTCCCTAAAAGTCAAAGCCTGATTTGCACCCTGAAGCAATTCCTGTGCCTTACATAACTCTTAATTATTTTCAGTCCTTGCTGTAGTCACTGTAAGTGTCCTCATAAACTGAATAAATGCACCTTTTTCAGGATTCTCCTGAATTCTTCCTGGTGATATTTTGTGGTAATTAATTTGTTTTAAGATTTGGATACGTTCAAAGATGCCTTAATCAACAGCACATTCTTGCCTCACCACAAAGCTCCTGAAATTCGTACACATTAAGTCCAGACAAGCCACTCTGAAAATGCAGACAGCTGCCCACAGGAGGGGCAAAAATGCAAGAATTTCCCATGATCTCCCAGCCGGCTGGTAAGCATGTGGCCCAGCTCCCTGCCCACCAGCTCCTGCCAGAGATCTGGGCAGAGGAGGTTTGAATCCAGCCAGTTACTCTTCCTTACCCTGCTCCAGGGAGCTGCACCCACCAGACACTGATCCCAGGAGATGTGCTGTGGAAGCCCACCTTCCAGCTGCCCCTGGGAACCAGCTTCTGGCTACAGAGAAGTCCTTCAGCGAAGAGTGAGGGATGAAGGAAGTGGGAACAGAGGCAGCAGGGACACTCCCTGCAGCCTCCACTACTCCCAGAAGATGTGCTCTTGGGGAGAAGGGTCAGGGAGCCTGAATTAGTGGTTTTAAAGTTGGGGGAAGAGGTGAAACAAGTCTCAAGAGTATGTGGGAGGACACAGGAAAGAAAACCAGAGAACTGCTGATATAGATCCTTAGGTCAGTATAATCAGCAAAGGATCGTGCAATAAGCCAAGAATGAAATCATGGCTTGAGCAATGATTTTGTGCCACCAATAAAATCCTGTGGGGAGTAGTCATTGAAAGGGTAGGCTTAGCCTGGGTTTTTCGTATTTAGGAGCACAAGCAGCTAAAGAGCTGAGGGGAAATGATTTATGAGGACAGAGCTAACTGCTTATTGCTACATTAAACAACAAGTAAGGGCAGACATAACAGCCTACAAATACCCATAGGAGTAAACGTCAAGGAGTGTGAGGAATTGTTTTGAATAGCAAGATAAATTTCCTAAGACTGAGGTGCAGTGGCTTGTGATACACTTGCCCAAACAGCTGAAGTTTTGTCAGTCATGACTAGTCTGGGCAAAGCATGAGCAAATGAAAGGCAAGGAACAATTCTGTGCTGCTGGACAGGTGAAAGAGATTATTCAAATCTGTCCCGTGTTCAGATGAGCTCCTCTTCTCCATCACGGAAAAGCTATCTATCTGCAATGTTCAGTAAGGTATAGGAGGTGGAGACAGCATCCTGGAGACATACTGCAACTGCTTTTCCTGTTATGATTTTTGTGATAGCAGCAATTACAAATTTATTTCATTAAGACAGTTTCAGGTTGGTTGTATAAATGAAGAAGTCACATAGCTGCTATTGCAAAGGAATAAGCCCACAAGATCACTCATAGCTAGAAAGACTATCCACCACAGCAGTTTCACTACGACTAACATCAAATTTATCCTGCACAGAGTGTGAGTGTTAAAATTGCACCCTATCTCATGCCCCCTTAAGGCCCTGAAATAGCTCTTAAATGGACTTGAACTTTGTTCTGTGCTGAGCACCTGCATGAGGGGTGAGATCCAGCCCAAGGTCGTGTTTGGGGGAGGTAAAGAATTCAGTGGGAGGCATGAGGGATGTGCCTGATGCACCACATTGGGGAAAAGAGCTGCTGGGGCTACACTGAGCAGGAATGCAAGGGAAAGGGAAGGAATGCAAGGTGAAAAACAAACAAACAAAAAAGACCTTGAACTTTGTTTCACAGCATGGCATTGCAACTGTGGCAGGGTCAGCAACAAGAGGCTACAACTAGCAAGGTAGAAAGGGAGAATGGGATTGCCTCTGAATCCCTCAGATTGCAAAATTATTGCCCAATTGAAGGAAATAAGTACAGGTAAAGGGGAAAAAAGAGCTCCTACATAGTCTTGAATTGTGGTAAGGGGGAGGGGAAACAAAAATGAAAACAAAGCAAATGCACAGCCACAGGAAACAAATGTAACCCTAAGATACCTTCTGTGTCCCTCTTTTCTGGCAGATGTCTCATTCCTAGTCCCTGTGAATTGGTTTGTGCACTTCCTGCCCTGATTGAGATGCTGGATCACTAATGTGGAGCGCTGCTTAACTCAGGGGTGGCAGGAACCTAATTCTCACTTAGCCCTGACTCCTGAAAAACAATCTCAGTGCTGGCATCCAGTGACAAGAAAGAAGAGACTAACTGTTCCTTGACCCTTGCATGGAGGAAGAAGCTAAATTCCCTGCGAATACCCCCAAAACTATACTAGACTTTACATTTTTTTCAGAATGCAAAAGCCAGAGGTGGGAAAAAAAAAAGAGGACCCACGCATGACTCCTATGGTGAGGGGGGGACTGAGAGAAACCCAGGAGAGCTGGAGGGGGGGATTTGTTTTGGCTGAGCATCATTAGGTGGGTCAGTTGTTGGCTATGTGGTTTCAATGCATGCACAGAACAAAACACATTGCTGAAGTGTCATAAAGAGAATAGATGGATTTTAGAACTATCTAAAAACAAAATGCAATTTGTCTCCCATCTTAAGGCTAGGAAAGAGCTGACCATCCTAGAGGAAATTCTACTCAATGTCATAACAACATTTCAAAGCATTTTGGAGATTAAGGAGTAGATTAAGGAGAAATTCAGGTACAAAAAACCAAAGAAGCTGAATAACTCTTTTTGTCAAAGGGTTTACAAGTGGCAGAGAAAAAAGTATGGAGGAAGAAAGGCCTTGTAATTAAATCCTTACCTTGAGATTCAGGTTCTTCTCACCTTAGCTTAATGCCTAAAACACATTCACAACAGGATGTGCCTTATAAATTTGTAAACACTATGTTGCTTAAAGGTACACAATACAAGACAAAATTTCATAATCCATGGCATGCTGTCAGGAGGCTACAGTGGGAATAGCTGACTGACTATGCAGTAGCATCATTCCTCTGGTAAATAGATCTAAGAAAATTCAGATAGCGTCATGGTATGCAAACTTGTGCCACGGAGAGATTTTGAGTCTATTGTGCCTGCTTCTGTGTTGAGGAAGGAAAGCATTTCTCACCTTCCAGACTTGTTTGGGGCTTTTCAGTAGGACGCTAAAACAATTACCTGAACAGAGCCATACAGACTGTAAACTTTGACTCTCCCAAAAAAGCATATTCTGTTGTACAATAGCTTCCAATGAGTGAGACACCTTCTGCCCTTTGCTTTTGTTTCATTAGTTTTTTGATGTGTCACAACACATCACACTAAAAACTGAGGTAGGAAACAAAAAGAAGAAAAGAATCCTTATTGTGAATCTTTACTTTTGTCTGGAATCCTTTTCTGGATGTTTATGGCATCCCATAAAGTTGCTGAAACATGCCTGCTGTATTTTTAATTGTCATTTTAAATGCCAAAACCCAGAAGTCTTGCTTATATTGTATGCGAACACAGTGTCTGCTTATGTTCAAACCCTCAGGCACTTTAAATAACTACTGTACACAGAGAACGTTGTTCATTTTGTTGTTACAATTTTTGCCTGTGTAGAAGGAGCTCTAATGTCTTGAGAACATAAATGTATGTTCATAACCAAGGAGCAGGATCACAGCTGGAATCTACCTGAGCCTTGGATCATATTTCAGCAGTGGCATGAAGTGAAAAACCAGCTTATTTCTCTGTTTAATTTACAAGAGCTACAATTGGAACAGCACATACTAGACTTACTGACGTAACGCACAGGTGAGTGCGTGTTACAGGTCCACCTCTGTGCCTGATCCACAGGGAATATCCGACTGTTTCAGCCAGACTTAAGAGCCATTACCGCTGTAGCCCTAGAGGAACCTGGTCCGAACCCTGGTGTGTTAGTAAAGGTGGCAGCTGCCATAACAGACTTCTGTGTAGGCTACAAACTTGGGGCATAAAATGGGGGTCTTTTTATTGATTCCAGTGAGTTTCGTACCAAGCCTCCATTGTTCTGCCTTAAAGAATAAACTATTACAGAGAATTCATAAGCGAATTTGCTTTTTTCTTTCAAGGATTAAACAGGAGCAGATCGTAATTTCCTCTAAATGCATCTATTATTCATCAGTATTCAGTAAGTTTTATTATGGGCTTAAAAACAACAGCACATATATCTTTATACTCAATGCCAATCTGCTCCCTACATGTGTTCTGAAACTCACATTTTATGTTTAGATGTGATTGACCATGAAAGTCACAGGGTAGTATGTGTTCCCTGAGTAAAGACACAGACAAGTATCTGGCCAATGTTCATTTTTCACATTAGTTTGCTGTAAATAATCTTACATGCAATTTTGCCACTTCCTTTCTGTAGGAATCTCTGCAAGTAGGTTAGCATACTGTGGCTTGCAGAAAGCTGACACGTAGTATTTATGAACAGAGAGGAAGTAAATTAATTTCAGTGTTTGATTCAACATTGGAGAAAGGCTTTTTACAGTATTTATTCACACACAGTAATAAGAGAAGGTACAGTCCCTCCTGTAGTCTGGCCATATTACCAGACAAGGAAAATTCTACTGAGTTAGGACTACAAACAAGGGGTCAAAGAAAGAGATGTTTCATTTCTCAGTATGCATCCCATACAGCCAGTCCTGTAATAGCTGTCATTATTTGTAACGTGCAGTAGAGGAATAGGTGGAGAAATGAAGCCATGCATGTAAGGTAACACCCTTTTTTTAAGCAACCACCATTTTTTGCAGTGACATGTACAAGGGTCATTTGGGGTTTTCCTTCCCTTGAATTCTGGGTTTCTTGAGAGGAAGGACAGCTGAAGTGCAGGAACAAGTGGCTGCACAGCACTTCCAGCAGCGTAGTAGACCTTCCTCATTGACACAGGTTTAGGAACCACATCTGAATCTCCAAATTTCCTGATGTCGCCCTTTGAAAGGAGGGAAGACAGGGAAGGACATAGGTGGAGAAGGTGAAGAGGTGGTTCTATCCTTTTAAAGGCCTTGCAAACACAGCAAAGCTGCTCCCATATCCTTAAATCTACCATAAAAAGTAGGTTGCAATACAAGCGGGAAATACAAGGAAATGTTTCAACTAATAAAATGTGCCGGACTGGCACCAAACTTCTGCTTAAAAAGCTGTTTATAATAAACAGCAATTACTTACAGTATCATTGCAAGATCATTAGAGGATTCAGAGATTGAAGAGTACCTGGTTCATCTGGTTGAGACCTGGAAAACACAGTGTCACATATCAGTAAACACCACCAGCAATCAATGTATTTTTTATGAGGGCTGTTAGGACAGGAGGAAATGTTCAAACCCAGAATGCTAGGCCACTCCGTGACCTAATCCTGGCCAGAGAGAAGAAAATCTGCCATTTGCTAGATCACCACTGATAAAAGAGAAAAACTTCAATTCACTAGCTAAGAACATCAGTTTGTCTGGATTGTATTGCAGATCACTTTTAAGCCTCTAGAAGGGTTAACGGGACCCTGGAGATAATAAATACATTATGCAGCTGCGTAGGCACTAGGAAGATGAATATAGGTTGATTTTTACAAACTTAACCTATGCAGAGTGAGTCATAATTTGCACCTTGCATCATTCAATAAATGGGTCTTTTGAAAGTCAACCCACTATGAATGGGCTGCTAGCTCTCAAAAAGCTCTGCTCTCCTGCCCACAGGCTGCCTAGTTGTAGGATCAAAAAGCTATTCTCCCTAGGTTACAATATGGCAATAATGGGATCCAAACAAACAACTACGTGTTTGTGGGTTTGCTGCATCTCTCTTAAAAGGTCAAAAGGCTTTCACTGAAACAACTGTTTTTATATCATGAAAGATTAATTCTTAATCATAAATGTGTGTTATTCTCATCGCTACTGCTGCTGTGTCTTGTAACATTGTTTCTTTATTCAATTATGCCTCACATCAACTTTTTAATTAACACTTTCATTAGGAAAACCTTGAAAGTTTAGATAAATAACATTTGCTTTTGTGCATTTCAGCCGTAAGCTTCTATGTGAAGAAAATTTTTCTATTTTGTAGTCACCCAGGGGAAAGAAAACCAAGTAGAGAGGAGGTCTACATGCTCACAGGGATCTCAGCATTGAGGAGATAGAATAAGCATCTTTTGTTGAATACAAAACAACAAAAAACAAAGTAAACAATACCCTTTTGTTCTGCACAAGAAAGGCAGGGCTTTAATAGTCTTTAAACAAGATAGAAAATTTCCATCCAAATGGAACCATGGAGTAGGTAGACACATTACAACGTTTTGGAGTTCAGTGATTAAATTTAATACTGTGCCGAACAATGATTAGTTGATGAAGGGCATTCATAAATGGAATAGGAACAAGGGAAGTGTGGCTCCAGTACAGCATTGGGCCTCTAGTGCAATTTCGTGTTAGGCTTTCTATTGCAATAACAGGGTCAAATGAAAAAAAGTTTCATTTTATTTATTTCCCTAAGGAAATTCAGTGGAATTGTAAACACAGGCTGACTGGTACATGTTACCAAAACTTCAGCATTCAGGGTCAGATCCAGAAAGGGGCTTAGGTACCAAGTGAAGCACAGAAACCTATCCTTTTCTTCAGCATTTTTCCAGCTTGCTAACTCAATCCCCCTGCTCAGAGTACTAGTACATGTGAATCCCATTACTAGACACTGAACTGTCCCAACTCACCGTGCAGGCATCCTAATTAAGGCTTCTGAAACCCAGCCTCAGAGCTGGGTGCTTATGTCCTTTATGGATCTTTGGCTTAGTGCATTAAAATCCCCTGTTAAGCCCAATGCAACACATTGTCCTTAACACCGTACATATGTGACTAATGATCCAGGAGAATAGGAGCATAAATCCTTTTTAACTTACCTGTGGTCTCTCCTAAGCCTATCCAACCCAGGCAGCAAGCATGTGGTGCACAGAGAAGTCGGCAGCAATACATGAGCCCCATGCATTCAGATAGATCAGGTCAACTTCAGCAAATAGTCACTGGTTTTGCAGAGGAGGACAAGCAAGATTGTCCCCTGGTTTTATAAAATGAAAAGTTACCCCCTGAATTCTGAGAAGTGACCTTTGAAGGAAATAAAATTTTCACTTGTTTCTGCTAAATGAACTGCTCCAGCCCATCCCAGTATCTTAAGTATCAGCATCTGAAGTCTCACATAATATAAGCCTCACATAGTATAAAAGTTTCACAAAATAAAAGCAAAATTAAACTGAGATATGTGTGCAGTAGAACACAAGACTCCTCTATAAGCAGTTCTGTTCTTCCCTTTCTGTCATCACCTATTTCTACAGCCCAAGCAAGGGCCATCATCATTCTAATTTGAAGTAAGTCCTCTTACTTTAAAATCTATCTTGGACCAGACCTACTCTTAGCTGCATTAGTATAAATCTGCTGTCTTTTCATGGACTTTCTCCAACTATATTCTGATGTAAGCAAGATCAGAATCTTATTTTGTTGATAACTTGCAGGGTTATGCTAAAGGTCACCATTGGTGCAGGCCACAGATTTTGGTGAAATCTCATCTATTTATGGGGAAAAGAATTTACAGTTACTAATTACTATAATAGCAACAGGATTTAAAAAGAAAAAAAGATAACTTGTAGATAATGTTTCAAGCATCTTGCTTAAAATTTTAAACCCACCCATCAATTAACAATAATTAATCACCAAGCATGTTATGTGTGCTAAGTTAGCTTCAGTTTTCATTACAAGAAAAAGAAACAAAAAAGGCTAGGAAAAACTGTCTTGGAGTCTCTATTTAACATTTCAAATGAATGGTTGTGTAAAACTCCTATCAGCATCCTCCGTCACAGGCAACTTCCCTGACTGCCAGAGGGCCTGGGAGCTTTTCTCATCAGTGGGAGAAGCAAGTGCTTTGCACCTTAAGAAAAATTTCAGACTTATTCTTTGCGTGTGATTTATGTTCCAGGTGGTGGTAAGAGGTAAATCCTGGAGGCTTTCTCCACAATGATCGAATGCCAAGAAGTGGAGCAGTTTACTGGAACAGCAGCAGCTTCTAATGCCTTTGCAACGGCAACCTTAACTAGAAAGGTACAATATTTTACATTCTGCAAAGCTAAGCTAGACCATTTTGGCAAAGAGTCTGTCTGCCTACCAAGGGTGGGGTAGGTATTTACTATCTATATAATGACTTCCTCCTACAAGTGGGTCAGGTAATTCAAATAACTAGCCAAAACTGCCTTTGGTCGAGTCTGGTGGAAGTCTAGCCTGTAAGTAAATAAGCCCCTCTGCTACAGAGTGCACATCCTCTGTCATGTGATGTCTCAGCCATTTCCTGGTACTGCCACTCCAACAAATACTTCACTTTATCTCCCTCCGATTGTAACATCGGCAGTTTCACCACTGAGGTTGCTGTTGCTGCACTTTCTGGTGTCAATGGCCTGCTGTGAACTGAAAAAATACCTGCTGAAAAAAACAGTCAAGCACTTGAATGATACCAGAGGCCTCTTCTTCTTCTGCCATTGTTGTAGCACACCAGGCAATCCTCCAGTTTGGGGGTTTTGCTTGTCCAGCTCCAAACCAAATGTTTCAGAATCCAGCCTGCACAAATAACCAGGTTTTAAACAAAAGCTGCAGCAAAAGATCAGCTTGCTGGTGTGATCGGTGTACTGCTTGGCCTTCCCTCAACCTGAGCCTGCATGCCTTAACGTTCAAACACGTGGACTGTGTTCGTTCTGGCATTTGGAGTGGGGTAAAAGGTATTGTGTGTGTGTGGTGAGGTGGTAAATCCCAAACTTGGCAAGATTTCAGAGGTGCTGCCTTGCACAGTGGTTAAGAAATAACTCATTTTTGGTTGAAATGTCAAAAGAAAGGTATGAATTAACTTGAATGGTAAGAAATAACTACTAGCTCCTAGCCGGTTCCTGCAGGCACTATGGATGGAGCAGACTGCCCTGTCCAGCGGCAAATCTCGCTTCTGCACAAAACAGCCTCCCCATCAGCCTGTGCAGCAGCCCCTGAGAGAGCCGCTGGGAAAGGATGCAGCGGTTATTGAAAAGATCCTGCAAGTATTCAGAATATAGCTGTTTGCCAAAAACATAGTGGTATGGCTTTGTTCACTGTAAACATTTTGGGCAACGCTGTTCATATTGTGCCAATTCACTAAATTGTCTAGCTCTGAAAGCGAGTGGAAATTTTGACAAGCTTTGCAGTGAGTAACAACTCTTGCTAAGAAAGTCAAAGTTATTCCAGCAGACTACAGTTGAACCACAAAAAGAGAGGTCCTGAGGAGCAAGGAGATCCTACAGATACAAATCACTATGACCAAGAGGTGTCACCATGTTTCATAACTCAGTCCTTTACTGGAAACCAAGTCAGCATAACAAAAAGATGTTCACAGACCCTAGGGGGCTCTGGGTTAGACTGATATCTTCTGGGGAACAGCTTCATGAATCCTGGCAGTTTAGAGTAGCTCTTTTAAAACAAAATTTCTGAAAATGAACAAGTTATTTCATAGATGAACTATGTTATCATGAAAAGTTTTTGTTTGTCTATCTTTCAAAACAAGCATGCTCCTGTAAAGAACAAATGAATGTCAATATTATTCCTAAATGTATTTGAAAATTAATACTATAACTGTGTGTCACTTAAAAGTACTCTGTTTTGATCTTCACAAGGTTATCCCAGTTGCTTCGCCCCATAAAATTAACCACAAACACAATAGTGAATGAGTCAGAACACAAAGCTGACTCTAAGAGAAGGGATAAATGCCTCCGGAGAGCACAGCAAGCAGAAGGCAGGAAGCAAAGTTAAGGGTGCAGCAGTGTATGGTAACAGTTGAATGAACAGGGACTGGGATAAAGAGAGAACACTTTTCTGTAAAAATTCTCATTTATTTCAAGCTCCTCCACCTCCCACCAAGGCAAACGACTTTTGCAGGGTCTGGAATACCTGATCTGATGGACCAAAGTCTGAACTGGAAAGACGTGAGCTACAAGATGCAAGCTCTGAGCAGGAAGGTGGCCCACAGGCTCTGGCACTTCTGCACAGGGGCTTTGAAAAGAGTTTCCAAGGGGCTTACACAAAAAGTTCTTTCAAAAGTGCTCCATAAAATACACCTGAAGAAAGACCGTTAGGAGACTCGGTTTAGCTCTGTTCTCTTCTGTTTAGCTCAGGTGTTGTTTTTTCACACACAGAAACACATGTACAGACTTAGTACACCATACAATGCCTCACTAAAGTCATCAAGTGGTGGTTAAAACTTCATCCAAGATCAACAAGGTCTTTTTCCACAAGCAATCCTTTGTGTTTGGGAAGTCTTTGCCCTGAATTTTACTGTCTCCCAATCAACTAACAGGTGCTCTGCAGTCAAACGCGAGCTATTTAAGGGCAACCTGCATAACAACTTCCCAGGCTGGCAAGCGATCTTAAATAGTAGTTAGGTGCTGGGATGGGTAAGTTTTATTCAGACAAACAGAAACACTCCCAACAGGAAAAGAAAGGGGGGGGCGGGGAAGAGGGAAAATGATATCTTTCTTGGTTTCCATTTAGTTTTCTCTTTCATATGTTGGCATAATAACTCTCAAAGAAGAGAACGAGGCTCCCAAAACCAGACACCGTGGTAATCTGACATTATACAGTGCTTGTTCTTAAAACTTTTCAGTTTTGTTTTGGTCAACAACATAATGTGCTGATTGTCTATGTAATATTTTCTCCACTTTCACAGGGCACAAATAGCTATATACTGCTAATACTGAAAGCATGTTATTTTGGGCAATTTTACTTTTATTTTTTCCCCTGGAGAAAGCACTTTGGGGTAGGAAAAAAAAGTGAAAAAGCTCTCCCAGCTAGATGCCAGATGTGTCATTTTGCAATGTAAAGCCACAGCAGAATTTTATAAGCCATGCAACTGCTCATTTGTGTACCATTCCCATATCATATTTTTAAAGTTTCTAGGATCAGTGCATTGTGTGACATAAAATGTGATGTTTCTCATACAAAAGTCCCTGCGAAGAGCATTGTATATACGCTGCCTTATGCCCCCAGATGGGCAGAACCATACCGCTGGTTTCTTTGGTCTAATGTCACCCAGGAAAGGCTTCTGGATTCTTATAAATTCGTGTGAACCAGAAGAGCCTGCTGCTGTGCTCCACTATTGAAGGTCTTAAAAAAGACATCAGCCAAGCTCAGCGGATGTGGCAAAGGTGTCAGTGCCTTGAAATTCATTCAGATGAGGAAACAGAGAGGAGAGTATCAAAGACAAAAAATGCTTCGAAGTCTGGTGTAGGCCTCCAGTAACTTGTTGAATTGCAAGGAGCAATGCAGTGCTTTCACTTAGTCTATACAAGAGTGGGCAATAGGCTCCCATCACAACCTCATCAGAGTCCCTCCACTCGCAGAGGTAGAGGGTGACATGTGGTCTAGAAGGTAAGTTGGTTCAAAGGTGCATAGGAAGGCCTATGCAAGTAGCATTGCTGGAAAGAAGTCTTGTGGTCAACAGATATGCATGAGCCCTCATGACCTCCTGGATGTATAAAGTAATACTCATTTGCTGAGATGCTATACAATTACTCAAGAGTGAAATACATCCCTGCGTAAGTGCTAAGCTTCCAGGCAATGATGGAATTATATTATTCAGGAGATTGTGACATTACTGTAAGTGCCATCGTTTCTGCTACCGTAATGTTTCAGTCTACATAAAAACAAAACTCTTACCTCTTCTCTGTCATCTTCTTCCCCTATGCCAATATAGAAGTACTGGCACTGTGTCTCTTTTATATTTAATCATAACTTGATATTTATGGGACATGTGAACACATGGGCAGGAGAGACAAAGAAGAAAGATGTTCATAGCCACTGCTGGCTGGGAAACAAGAAAGGCTGTGTCACAGGGAGCATGTCAAACACGTAAATAGCACTTATGGTGTTACAATAACAAAAAAGAAAATTATTTTACTGTGTAGTCTTAACACATTATACCAGGCCCAATAACACACACACACATAGGAACAGCCATACCAGCGAGAGCCAGCAGAGCTCCAGAAACTATTCCATAACGAAATCCACAAAGTGGCAGGTAGACCACAGCATCACGGATGCAGCTAGAAGACAGACACGTGCAATGGGACATTCACTAGGATATATAGATCTCTGCATGTGAACTGCACCAAAAAAAGGCATCTCTTGTGCACAACCGACTAATGGCTAGAATTAGACATGCAGAGGAGATGGCAGCTTATATCACTTAAACCTGGACAGGCCTGCTAGACAGACTGGAGGTCAGCAGGTGCAGAGACTTGCTCTTTGAAGACTCTTACTCAGCATCAGTTGTACAACAGGTTATCAGCGTGGGTTGCTTCCGTATACGGTCATGACCCGTAAGAGTGGAAAAACTTGTTTTGTAGTAGTGGAGGGATTTTCCTGAACTAGGTTAAATAATATTTATTTAACTAAAGCCTGCAGTTGCTGGAGCTGCTCTGGATTGACATTAGCATAGCTGAGATCTTTAATCTTTCACGTGCTACAATGCAGAAAATTAGTGCCTATTCATTTTGTATTCATTCAACATTCATACCAGAAACTCAGAACTAGTTTTCTGGATCCCTCAATCCTTCAGACAGAGAAATCTGACAATTTCTCAAACCACAGGAAACTTAAAAATAGCACTTGTTCCAGCACAGCTACACATTGTTGTTCTTGAAATCTGGGTTAGAAAATACAGAGTCTCTAAAAGAGAGAGGCCTGAAGTGAAGCATTTCTATTACTGCATTCCTTTAATTGAACAATTAACCCAGTGAACAGAAGAGCTGCTGAAGCCAGATTTGCTATTGATTTTGTTCCTTCAGACTAATCCCTACATGGATTCCCCAGTATCTAGTAAGTGTTTCACCTCTACTGCAATCATCCCGTGGGGAGAGGGGGAGGCACAAGAGTGGGAGACACAGCTTGGGCCTCTGCACTGTATTCAACTTTTTATTTTCACTAAACATCCAGGATTTTATTTTCAAGACGTCTACCCTTCTAATTTGAAGAACAGGTTGAAAAGTTACTGGAGGAGGAATTCAGACATTTCTTTAGCACACCGTGGTAAATATTCTGTCTGCCCTGCAAGCTTTATCATCTAAGGGAAGCAGGTGCTAGTGACAGTTTTGCAGAAATCCACTGGAGTACTCTACAAAGCGCTTCTTAGGATTACTTTCAGGAAAGCAGAATACAGACCTCACCTGGCACAAATCGACAGCAATTTTGTATTTATTTACCCTTCACCCTCATACTTCAGGGGGGCTAACAATGCTGTTTCCCCTGGAGGAGAAGACCCTCATAGACTAATCTGAAGTTGATTAACAGCTCCAGATTTGGACACAGATGGACGCTACTACAGAGTGCTCCTCCCTGCTAAATATGCCCACCAAACTGTTTTATTAGCTCACACAGCAACTGCAGCTGACTCCTTTCTCCCTACCTGAGCACACTTGCATTTAAGGGTCTTCCTGGCTAGCAAAATTAGAGACATTACATATTCCAGCAGCTAGGGTTTAGTACAGTCTAATAAAACAATGGAAGTAGAGCAACAGATGTGTCACCTTAATCCAGTTTAGGGACCTACATTTACTTAATATGCATTTGCATATTTTAAGCAACCTCTCAATATTATACACTTCTTCTTTTGCCCCCTTTTTACACTTCAGCTGCAATATTTCAACAAATAAGGGGATAACTTCCACTGCAAAGATGCTTAACAGTATTTTCAATTATAGTCTGCTTGTGAAGAGCCTAGAGCGTCTTCTTCATAATTCTTTTTAAGTACAAACTATTAACAAAGGCCTGTAAGTGTCCAGACAGAATCTACACAGAGTGAAGAGGTTATGATTTGCAAATGATGTTTCTTTTCCACTGTAGGTGGATCAGTATGCACTTGGGAGTAAATCTGCTATCTTTTGGGAATGTTTCCAGTTAACTCCATTCTAAACACATTTGCTTTGCTTGGTTCTGCTTCAGGAACTGAAACTAGCTTGGCTCCAGCATTAAATAACTGAGCAGGAAATAGCAGAAGGTTTACCATATACAGGCTGGCCAGGCGTGGAGCGATATATTGAACTAAAAATACAGCAAAGATTGGTTTGGGGAGATTCAGATTGGTTCCATTTTAATTAGGAGATATACAAGCTCCCAGTGCTGGTGATTAAGTTATCTTCATTGAAAACACATTCACATATTCAAATGTCACCATGCTTCAAAAAGGGAAGTGTTGAGACATAAAAGCTTAATGCCCCAAAACAAGGATCTGGACAAAAAATGCATTCTGTACTTCGTCAGTTTGTCTCCGTGCCCTTTAGCAGTTAGGGTGCCTCCCTCTGCCCTATTCCACACACAAGTAACAGGGTTAGAGGAAACCTGTAGCTGCACATCAGAAAATTCAGTAATAATGCTAACCTGATAGGAAGTTTAATCATGGGTGGGGATGGTGTTTATTTTGAAACTGAGGGAAAGATAGGAATAGCCTCAACCACTCAGATGAAAAG